>JAQOOD010000001.1:9949758-10176625 GCA_029633175.1 Citrus glauca
AGAATTCTGTAATTTGATTTGAATTCAATGATTCCACTATGTTTACAATACAAAGTAGTGCAGAATGGGCAGGAAAATTGCTGAGCTAGAACCAGTAAGAAAAATAAATTAGAATGTGAAAAACCGGAGTATTTTAATGTACGGGCAAAGCAAAATACATTTGTAAACTGGTACAAATTTTAATGATACAAACCTAATTTTTTCAATTAGAGAATACGAGTCTTCATACAAGTGTGGCAGCTTCTCCTCCCATTGTTACGTCAAGTCCTCTGTTAGTGTGTGAATCACCTACAAAACTGAGGTCACTCTCGCAAGACCTGCTGATTAGAAGGCGCCTGCACAAACAAGAATTGGGATTTTAGCCAGTTTATTCACCATTCGGCGAAAGCACAAGCAGGGGCCAACTCCCAAGGGCCAAGTACTCTGAGCCGGACAATCTACAACATGTTTTCTGTCTCTGCACTAACAAAATAAGTAAATTTACAAGTTGTCTTCTATTTCATCCGGTACATGCAGCTTCTCAATGGCAGCCTGTTCACAAAATTCAGAGATCATAAGCAGTAGCAGACATAAGGTACAAAGAAGAGAAGCATGACTAAACTTGAACTTGGTAAAAATATAGAGAGAAAGAGCAGAGCATGCTTGGCTGCACGGAATTGAAGAAATTCATCACGATGAATTGATATTTAGTGATATTCAGATAGTTGAATTGGCGCAATGGGAAATACATTTTGTTTGGTTTTAATCAAACAAACAAATTTTGATGACTCAAATAAATTTCCCTATCAATGACAATCCATCATGATATCCTCTTACCAGAAAAATACATGGAATATATGTCCAATTCGTAAATAATTTCAAAGATCACAAACATGATGAATAAAGAATAGCCAATCACCTTAATGGTAGCAACATCAGTTGCAGATGGTTTCAAATCCAATGCAAGACCAAAATGAAGCATGGCTTTCTCATGCATATTCCGCTGCTTATAAATCTTACCCATCAATGCATATACACCACTTTCACGAGGAGCATACTCTTTAAGTTCCTCTAGGACTTCTAGGGCCTCGTCAAATTTTTCCAAAGATAGGAGTATATTAGCCTTCTGATACATTGGAAGAGGGTTCTTCTTGTCTGCTAAAATAGCCTTCTCCATCATCTCAATAGCTTCTCCACTTCTCTGTCCACAACAGACAAAACTTTATCAAAACGTTGCATAAGAGAGTGTTGTTTCCTCATGCTAAGGCATATCAACAATATGGCAAGTTGCCCAACCTTTAAGGCATGCATAGCTGTACCAAGATAAGACATGATCACAGAAGAATGAGGATTTATTTGGAAAGCCATCCGGAAGTGGTGCTCAGAAAACTCAAACTTCTCTTGGCGGAGGTAAACCATTCCAAGTCCGTACCAGGAATTGTAATGTCTTGCATCAACCCGAAGGGCACGATGGTAGCTCCTGATTCCATTTTCAAAATCCTCTAAAGCTACGTATCTGCAAGAAAAGAATGTCATAGCAAAATTTCAACAAATAGCTTAAAAATATAAAGCTTGATTTGACCATCAAAATAAACAAGTTTATTATAGGAAGGAAAAGGAGTTCTCATACTCATGACCGCAAAGGGTGTGCCCATATGCAAATCTTGGATTCAGTTGCACAGCTCGCTGGAAATTTTTCAGAGCCATTTCATGGTCTTTCTGCAAGCTATAGCAATTTCCCATGGCACACCTGCCATTCAATCAAAACTGAAATGTCAGTATGGCAAAAGGTAATAGTAAAATGGTTAAAACAATACTAAGGTTAAGGATGCATTATCCATTCAACAAACTTTGTTAAAGCTACCATGATTGAGGAGCTAAGCGATCAGTTGTTATCAATTCCTGGGCAAGGTAACTCAACTTCATATCTTCCTTCAAATGCTGCAACAGAGGGAAAATAACTTACAATAAACCACCGGAGTGCAAAGGTGAAGAAGAAATGACAAGCTAAGCTAGTATGAAGCATGTGTCCTTTCAATCAATGCATTAAGTTTGAATGATTGAATAATGCAAGTCAAACTAGTTTTTAAGTAGATAAGGAGTAGGGAAAGGCAGAAAGCATATTTTGAAATGCCATTTTAACTTTGAACATATTTACAGAGTAGACAAATAAATCAGAGGTGCCCTAAAACAGGGGTATTTCTTTTTTTTCAAGAGTGGATTACAGGTAATAAGCAATATAGCAAATATTCAAATATAATAAACAAAAACTTGCTAGAAAAAAGGGAACTCACATATAGAACTGTAGAATATATATCCATTCCTTCTAAGCTATAAGGTGATGCCCGGCGAGCAAGATTGAAAGCACGTTCAGCTTCTAAATAATCTACTACTTCAAAATATGCTTTTCCTACCTGCACTTGAAATGCAAATACTAGATGATCATGATACGAAGAAGTGTTCGGTGTCATATTCTTCAAATTTTCAAGATCTGGCGAGAAAACAATCCAATTTCCTGAATTATGCATCTATTTATCCAATTAAATCACTAACAGAAATTTTTTAAGTAAGATATCATTTTTTTTTCTTTTTTTTCCTACACAGTTTTCATTGCAATGACCTCCAGTAGACAGTAATTATGTCTTCCTTTGGAATGATTTACAAATATTTCAATGGTACATCACTTTATTACCAAAATCACAGCCATTTAAATTGAAGGGCAAGAAATAACTGCATATGCAACTGCTCGGAAAATACCTAGATGACAGTCACATAGCAAAAGTTTGAAGGAACATTCATGAAGCTGATAATCTTCATGTAGTTCAATATAAGTCAGCTGTGTATTTACTCTATGCAATGTGACTACAATGAATCTTGTGGCAACCTTATTCAAATGGCATGGGAGAGCCAACAGTTAACAGGATTTACATTTCTTTCGACATACCAAAAGCTCTGAAGGAACATTCATGAAGCTGATACTCTTCACATAGTTCAATATAAGTCAGCTGTGGATTTACTCTACGCAATCTGACTACAATGAATTTTGTGGCAACCTCATTCAAATGGCATCGGAGAGCGAACAGCTAACAGGATTTACATTTCTTTCTACGTCTAATCTGAATGCATTTGGATTTTCTTTTTTTAATAAATTAAACAGAAATGAATTGCAGCTGAACAAATTAAACCAGCACATATACCTGTGAAAGCACCCAGCCTGTATTATAATGCTTGTGTGGTAGTTTCAGATAGACTTCCAACGCATCCTATAGTATTGAAAACCAGATGTAGCTTCACATAATTACATGCATATGAGAATTTAAACTGCCGTTCCTTCAAAAATAGCAATAATAACTACCTTACACCTGTACATGCAGGACATTCTATAGCCTTCCCCAAGAATTCTCAAGAGGCCCAATAAATCTGAAGCGCCAGTCATGATTCTTGACCCATTCATGGCAGTCCCACCAATTGGCACAGTTGTTCCTTCTTGCACAGCAGATCTAGTGTCACTGGTGGGAAATGAGCTAGACACGGTTGATGCAGTATTTGCTCGGGAATCATCAAAAGGCTCATTGCGCATCCCTAAGCAGCAATTACAAAAAGTCAAACATTTAATAATTAATGGGCTGCAGCAAGCTTAAAAAAAAAGGGGTACATATATTAACATCCAGGAAACATAAATATTTTAACTTAAGCTAAGCAAAAGAGCAGAAATATGATTCACAGGCCAAAATGCGCATGAGACACACTAAAATGCTTTAAAGAGTTAGGGCCACCCCTCTATTGAGTTGAAGACAACATACTACTCTATCTTTATATTTAAGTTCCCATAAATCTTACATTTAATAATTATTTACAAAAAGAAATGATTGTAGTATAATCAAAGAACACAATGTATCGATTATCAGGGAGTACACCATTTTCGAACTTCAGTAGCACAGCCAATAAGAAAATCTCATGTTGCCCTTTTCTGTGCTAAACTCTTCTGTAATAGGTCAAACAAATGCTTCCCTTGTTTTTATGTACAGAGAACCTTCACCAGAAGAAACACATATTTCAACAAGCAACAACCCAACCCCAATTTTACATATTACATGATCATCGCTAAGAAAAGAGATGCACATTAATATCAGATACGAAAAGCAATGAAAACTAAAACAAGAACAGATGTTATTCTTATTAAGCAAAATAAGTTCTCTACAAGTAAAAATAGGAACCAACAGAAGGAAACAAAACCAAATATGAGCATAATGAAAGCAGACTATTTTATTCTACAAATATTCTACATTTCAAAGATACCAAACCAGCTGCAGATATTTTCAGCATTTTTGGGAAGAGAAATAACAACATTAAAAAACTCAGAGATATTAGAAGAAAACTGATAAAACTCAGAGATATTAGAAGAAAACTGATATCTAAAAACTAAACTAGCCTTTCTACCAAGAAAAATCCTTAAGTTTTCACAAAGAATGGAAAAAAATGGAAGGCTGCTTGCAGTAGTTGCAGTAGCAAGTTTTCTCGCCGAAGAATAGAATGTGGGATGCAACTTTTTAGTAAATGGAGGGAATAATTCTAGTATTGAATTCACTAGCAGTGATTCAAAAGAAATCAAGAAATAATGCTGTTGTGAAAGAGAAAATTTCAAATTACGGTCATTTCAACCCTTCAATCATAATGATGCTGCAAGTCCATATGTTATTGACACACAAGAAGATGCATCACCTTCATCAATATTTTCATTTGCCCAAGACTGTCCCTTACGAAGTGTTACAGAACGAAGTGCCACCGAACTCAACTTGGAACCACCAAGATATTTAGAAGAGTTAGTAGTCCCATTTCCAGCTACTGTTGTGGTGCTCGTATTTGCATTGGCCCCAGCTTCTCCAGCAAGCCTTGTACTTCGTCGTGGGCCAGAATCGGAAAATAGCCTCCCAGAGATCTTAAACAGATGAAAAAAATTATATTCAAGAGAGAGAGTTTTCTAATCTATACATTCATGAGTACATATAGAAAGATCCCTAGTTCCTAAAGATGCACTTGGATAACCAGTAGGTAAATGTAAATAAACGAATCCATGAGTAACCAATGCACATATCTAGATAGCCATACAGACTAATCATGTGGAACCAAGCAGGAAAATAACACAGATAATTACATACTAGTTCAACCTAGAAGTAAAACCACACAAACAAGCCAACAAACAGAATGCTGCATAAAACACCCAAAATATAAAATAGAATCCATGGAGCTCTTGTTTTAAACCTGTATCAACTACATTTCCAAAATCAGATAATCCATGAAGTGCTAAATATAAACCTGTATCTACTACAATTGCAGAAGTTGGACAAAGCAAAAACACAAAAAAAAACAAAATGATGTCAGAGGATGAACTGATCCTTCTGTGATTCCTGCAAAGTTGAAATGGCTTCCAATTTTCCATGTTCAACAAACAAAGACTGAATTTCAACCATGACTTTTCAATAACCTTTGAAGTTCCAAACCTAGGATGCTTACTTTTAAAATTTTCCATCCAAGATATCTCATGCCTACTAATTTAAACAAGAATTCCAACTTTGACAATGCGTTTCACAAATAGGCATCTGGCTTTTTGATATGGCTATATTTAGAATGGCAGATTTTTTTATCTAGGATAACAAGAGAGAGAAAAATATGCACGCTTATGAGTAACCATCTAAATAGTCAGAGCTGCATAAATAATATATCAACAAAATTTGAGATGAATGCATGGAAAACCTTCCGTAATTTTCCTTCATCTACGAACTTTCTTCGAGGGGCCTGAATAGTAGAGCTAATGGTTGACTTTGGAGAGCTCTCAGTACCAAGCATATTTAGATTGGGGCCATTTGGCTGCAAATTTCTACACAAAGGAGGAGGAGCAACACCTGACAACTGCAAAATATACAAAAGCTCAATATAATGGTCCATCATTAAAAATGAAAGATTATAGAAACTGAGAAAGCAAATAAGCATTCTAGACATACTCATTGAAACAAAACCTAAGCAAAGTTATTCACAGCATGATTTCAAAGCAAAAATATAATAGTAAATATTTGAACTTCTTCTGCACAATGAAATTTGCTGTAATACCTGTGTGGTAATTGGTGAGGGCGTATTATAAAATGATGCATTTGAAGGACCGCCATTTAAAGGCTGACTAGCAGCTGCTGCCGACACAGCTACTCCGTGATAATTTCCAGGAATATCCCTGAGGTTATTGGCTTGCATGTGTTTCAATTGCCTCGGACTGATATCTTCAGTACCAGCACTTTTCGAAGAAACTAAATTGCGATCCTCATTGGGCAAGTACAAGTTTTGGGTTCCCAATCCATTTTGTATGTACTGCTTTTGAATGCAAAGAGCAGCTGCTTCACTAAAAACAGCAGTTGCTTCTTCAGCAGCACCTAAAGAATCGAAAACAAGAAGGACATGACTCAATTATAACCGGACAGATGAAAAGAAAGAAAAAAGCAACAAATAACACTCACAAAAAATACTAAACTTTTCAAGAGAAAAAAAAAATTATTTGATCTAGTTTAAATGCCCGAGTTATCAATCAAGGAAAACTAGTAGTTTACAACAGTGAATTACAAAAGATGATATACATTTACTCTATAACTGAAGTTAAGAAAATTAATTTAGAAACTATTATGGCAAACACTAACAGAAATCATCAATTTATGATAAAACAAAAAATAAATAAATCCCATGCCTTGGCAATGGCAACTTGATGCATACACTCAGCCGCTGACTCATTGCAGACAGAAACTAAAACTGAGAGAGAGGGAGATTAGAGAGACGGATAGAATTGTAATGGGCCTTCTATCTATAGAACTTATACTTTATCCAACTCCAGAATTGACACATTGATTATCACAATTGCAAATTTGCACATGAAGAATAAGGTCTCAATACATAAAGCCAGTGTACTCAGCTAGAGGCAGGACTGCTTCTATCCTTTTGACTATCAAGTTCATTAAAAAAACAATTAAACAATCCACTTGGAGCAAATTGCAAGCACGCATTGATTATAATGGCACACATCCAGATAGCATACCCATGAAAATGTGTAAGGAAATTGTTTACTTATTTTAAGTATTTCCACCATAGAGTGAGCAAAATAAATCAAAACAATTGGTGAAAGAATAGTGAGGTGAGACAAAAGATCAATTTGCTGCCCCATTTGTATGAAATTGTGGTTCAGTGGAATATGACTTCCACTCATCACCAAATCAAATAAAGTTGACTCATCAAGAGATCTTAAGAATTGAACAAGGTCACAGATTTTATCGACTTATGCCTTTAGAGATGTGCAGGAACATAGGACAATGAAATTGCTTTTTGTACAAACCTAACATACACAATTCCTCATATGCAGCCCATAGTAATGGATCTATAGACAAGGCCATCTTATAGTGATGAATGGCATTTTTTCTTCTATCAGTGTACCTGTATTACAAATAAACCAGAGTCAGAGCATGGAAATTAAAATGAGAAAACTTAAAAAGTAATTGCCTTCACACATCTGGAGGGATGCGGGCCATTAACAGTTTCTCACTAGTAAACTAATAGATTCAAAATCTAAGGGAAGTGTAATACTACATTTCCCAAGTAGTTTGCCAATCTTTACTGTCTCATGTCAGGTGGCATTGATCCATTAGATGGTGATGGAGTAATAAGTAATTTTACAAGTTATGAAATTGACCACTCAATAGATAAGTGCCACAATAGCATTTAAGAAAGAAATATCGGGATATTACTTGAGAAGTCTAGTATTACTCCTAAAGGGTAATACATCCTGCAAAAGTAAATGATAAAAGAATCTGGGAAACCAAGAGTAACCTGTAAATAAGACCCATAAGGTAATGGCCAGCCGCACCATTTGGAATCTGCAAAGAAGAAAAAAGTCATTCTCAACCTGAGATCAAATTTTTTTATTTAAAAAATAAAAAGAAAATGAAAAAGAAAAATAAAAAGAAGAGGGGGCAATAATACAGGAACTTTTGCAAATTACAGTAGGTGAAAAGCAATTATAATGTCATGTCACTCTTTGATTCTCTGGTTTTATGATTATGTACTTTCATTGTGAAGAACAAGTTATTCTCTAGTTTATACAAACAGTGAGATGATTAAGTACTTGCAATGAAGCCACATTAACTATGCAGCACACGCATACAACTTAACATCTATTACCTCTGCACTTGGCTCATTAACAGGACTTAGGGCAGCTTCAGCTTCACTAAGAAGATCCATCTGATAGCATGCTACTGCAAACAAGTACCGGGATAGAGCCATTCGCGTTCCTTCAAACAATAATGAAAACCAAAAATAAGACAAATCCATAGATGAGAAACAATGCAGTAAACAATCGCCAGAAATGGGTAAAAAAATTATGACAGTAAATCTCAAATTTGACTAAAAGATAAAAAGCATGAAGAACAGTCCAGCACATACCCTTCAAGATATTATATGCAGCATAAGCCTGATTGTTCTGCAAGTAGCAGGTAGCTAACAATTGCAAATTCACCTGCAAACAAAAGAAAGCAGCAATCATCCCCCAAAAAGAAAAGCAAAACACTCCAAAAAAAAAAAATGAAAAGTAGCATTCTTCACTAAAATTGGGTCTGTCTGAACCAAATCAAGAAAAGTAACAAAATTTCTAAATTGGCAAAAAGCTTGTTCAAATTCATAACTCCGAACTCCTGAAATGATCATTTTAAAAATGAACAATAACTACAAGTTTCATTTAAAGCTTACATTATGAATGCAGAATACACTGTGATGAGTTTAAATTCAGTGAAATATACATGGGAATCAGCATGAAACTGAAACTTGATAATTCCAATTAGAAATTTAAAAACTAAACCTAATCAGTAAAAGCTCCGAAAATCGAAATTTAGCGAAAAAATATATATAATTTCACAAATCAAAGTATCAATGTGATACAATTAATTATAATGTTCAACAAGGGCGTGAAACTTAAGAGTAATGTATAGTTTAAGCTCAAAAAAGACTCTTTTTATTTTTTTCTCCTCATTATCACCGACAAAGCACAATTTAAATTTCAAAATAAAAAGAGAGAGAGGTGTTAAGGGGAAATTATTAGTACCTCAGAGGGGAACTCAGCACAGAGACGTTCGCAGAGGAAAATGGCGTTTCGGTACATGAAATAGCGGAGACTGTTCTGTACACAGTCTGTGAGTATCCCTTCCATGGCCTTTTTCTTTCTTTCTTTCCTTTCTTTGATTTTGAGTTTTTTGAGCGAGAGAGAGAGAGAGAGAGAGAGAGAGAGAGAGAGAGGGTTTTCCGGTTTTGGGGGTTCTTTTAGGTTCAATTTTAAAACGAGGAGGCACGTGTTATCTGTTGCTCTTTCAAATGACGCTCACGTGACAGGGATACTGGATGTATTTGGATTTGGGGAGACTAATTAGTGCTCCTGTTAGGTAAAGGTCATAAATAATAAATAATTTACTTAAAATTCAGTTCTTTTTGTGAAGCACGATATTTATTGAGCGTAAATTGGAGTGATGTAGGTGACCATTGGAAGGTAACTAATTCAAGGATTTGAGGGGTTGAACTAATGCTAATGAAAATTGAAGGAGACTTGGGTGGGATTATTATGCCAGTAAAATATCCCTAAAAATACTTTGATTAAATTCCTTAGAAAAATAAATGTGTTTTATCATTAAAAATCATATAAATCAAACAAAGGGTATGTAGAAAATTGACAACTTGAAATCTCTAGCTAACAATTATATTGGTAGGCATTCGTTGCGAGCAAGAGAGATCGTATGAACGAACTTGACAAATACGTGATCACTTAAATAAAATCTTTTGCAAAGGCGTCATACGGATCCTACTATTAAAAAATGTTCTAAAATGAGAAGTTGGTTGTTTCTTGCCTAATTTCCTACAAAAAGTACTTTATTTATGATAGTTATAAGGGCATTTAGTTATTCATTTCTCTTCTCGTATGTTCCTAAGTATTTCAACAGATTTAATAATATCCTCTTTCACTTTAGCTCTTGATAACTTTTATGTGATTTTGAATCAATTGAACTCGGAGCCGAGAAAACATTTAATAAAATGAAACATACGCTGCTCAACATACTAGATGTAACAAAATGGTATGCTCTTATCAGAAAAAAGGAAAAAAAAAATGGGTTGCTACAGTCACCATTTAGACATTTGAAATTTAAATACCAACTCAACCTGCTTGCTTACAAGCTAAACAATCACAATGAATGTGATATCGCTAGCAAGTGATGAAAGCAGCCGGCACCGGCAGTAAAGCCTAGGATAGAATTATCTTCAAAGAAAGGTCTGGTGCTGCCCCATAGGCCATATACATACAATTTGGCAAAAAGATGAACGAACAAGTAATTGAATAACAGAGTGTGCACCGTAGCTGAACCCCAAAATCTGGTTGAAAAGAATAATAATAACCATAGTGATAATTATTGATCCCCATAGAAATGATGAAAATTAAATTCCTTCGATTTCAATCCAATCTTGTTGCCAAGCTGTAAGCAGGGACCTTTGCAAGATTTCTATGCTTCATAACAGCTCTTATCCTCTCAACCTCCTCCCACAAACCTCTACTAGCATAAATATTCGATAAAACCACATAAGCTCCATCACTCCAAGGTTCCAATTCTTGCAAATGCTTAGCCACCCACTCCCCCATTTTCACATTCCCAAATTTCTCACAGGCACCCATCAAACACCCCCATATCACCACATTCGCCTTCATTGGCATCCCTTCCACCATCGATCTAGCCTCCTCGAGCAAGCCTGCTCGACCAAGCAGATCCACCATGCACCCATAATGTGCAAACCGAGGCTCTATTTGATATACATTCTTCATCATTTCAAAGAAATGCTTCCCTTCTTGCACTTTCCCGCCATGCACGCATGCACTCAGAACTCCAACGAAAGTCACATGATTAGGTCTAATGCCGGATTCTCTCATGTAATGAAAACAATCGAGTGCTTCATTGGCAAGTCCATTCGCAGCATAACCCACAATCATGGATGTCCACGATGTCACGTTTGGTTGGTCAATCTCCCAAAACACCTTATAAGCTAAGTCCATCCGGCCACATTTCCCATACATGTCTATAAGTGAATTCAACATTAAAGTATCCGATTTTTGCTTACTTTTAACTTGGAAAACGTACTTGTGCACTTGAAGAGCCAACTCCAAATCTCCTAAACTACCACAAGCAGAAGTTACACTAACCATTGTCACATCATCAGGCTCGAACCCACATTTTTTTAACCCAATAAACATATCAATCGCTTCCTTGGCACGCCCATCTTGAGAAAGCCCAGCAATGATCGCATTCCACGAACCTAGCTTTCTTTCTGGATTTTCATCAAACATCTTCCGCGCCTTCTCAAAATCACCGGCTTTGGAATACAAGCTAATGAAACCGCTCTCACAGAACTCATTTGACTCGAGTCCAAGTCGGACAGCAAGCGAGTGAAGCTGCCTGCCAATCTCTAAAGCGAACAATTGGCACGAGGCCTTTAATACAATGGGAAGAGTGTAACAATCGGGCAAGACACCAGCTCGTGACATGAAAATGTAGATGTCCAGAGCTTTCTTAGGAGCCTCTTGCCTAGTGTATAATCTAATAATACTGTTCCAATGAAATGCGGCAGAGTATGAATGCAGCATGTGAGTGCGGATAATATGGGCATAAATTTGGTTCAGTTGGAGTAAGTTGGTACATTTTGACAATTGGGTTGCTACGATTTTGGCTGGATCTTCATGAGTATCGGGAAAGCTGCTTGTTGCGGAAATGGTGAAGTGTTTTCTGAATGAATGGGTTTTGCAAAGCCTGTGCAGGAGAGGGTGAGAGGATTTCATGCGTAGGGAGGAGAGACTGATGCCGGGAACAAGGGATAGCGTGCAGATAGGACATCGGAATGAGATTCTCTCTCTGTATCTCTTCGGAGTGTTGAAGGCTTACAAGTTACAAGAAGAGGGATTACTAAATCCTGACTCCTGAGTAGGAACTTTCCGTTTAGAAAATATTACGAACAAAAGACTTTGGTGTGGTTGATCCGACGTGAATTTTTTGGATTCTACCCCGAATTTTCAAGTTTTCGGTCGGTTCGAGCCAAAGAATTAATGCCTACTCAAATTTGGATCAGGATTCGGGCTCTAGCCGGGTCGACCCAATCGAACTTGAACTTAAATTAAAATATATATATATATATGATTTTTTAGTTTTATGGAGGATATATATATAAAAAAGTAATTTTAGGTGCAATGCGAATGACAAAAATTATGAATATTGTTTTATGTTGAGTTATGAAATTGAATTGTGAAATTGTGTTTTTATTTGTACAATATATTAATTTTTTTAATGAAAAATTATGGACATATAAATATATAATGGTTCTAGAATAAAGCAATTTTATTTTACATCATTGATAAACAAAGCAAAATTGGATAAAGCAAAGTAAAATCGGATTAAAAAAACAAAATATTTAAGGAGAGAGAGAAAGTATTGTGCGGGCTTGAAAAAAACCCAACCCGACCCTAACCTGAATCGGGTCGGACCCGACCCGTCTCGAGATACAAATAATCGGGCTTTTTACGGGTAGGACCTTTAATTTCAGTAATTGAGTTAAACTCGGGCTTGACTAATTGTCATCCTTATATCGTAGCATATTTGTGTCTATTTTAAGTCATTCAAGTCATAGCATGTGCGAGTGTCAAGTTACCCTTTCAACAAGGTTAACAGTGTCGGTTTGAATGCTTACGATTGCAGGGACTCTTATTGTTTTCTCATAATTAGGGAGGGGTAAATAATCTTTGCCACAAATGTGAGCGAAGTAAATATATGACCTTGAATCTTAAAGAGGTAATGTATTTTAATATAATAGTAGAAATATGTGTTGTGCACAATAGTCATTTATCCATATCCACTTAGGGGTGAAATTATCTTGCTTAATCCTGGTAAGGGATGACACTAGGTAAGATTTGGTAGAGTTTGCCTATGTCAAATCCACTAGATTACTAAATCTTGCATACCATTGTGGGTTTGATTTTTCATTATTAAATCCACCTACATGGATTTATAACCATTACCAACCCACATTGATATCACACTGCTTTAGTCGACTTGTAACTTCTAATAAAATGGGCAATGGACCTTTAGGTCATGTTCAGTTATAGGAAAAG
Source organism: Citrus glauca (assembly GCA_029633175.1). NCBI lineage: Eukaryota > Viridiplantae > Streptophyta > Magnoliopsida > Sapindales > Rutaceae > Citrus > Citrus glauca. Next base: position 9,962,954 of record JAQOOD010000001.1, read on the forward strand.
AGGAGAGGAAAATGGACTTATCATTGTCAAAAATGCTTTTATCAATTATTATCTAAGTGCTTTTGTTAAAAGTAATTTTTTAAAAAAAGAAACATTAATATTATTTCAAAAATAGCCCATAATATTATTAAAAAAACATAGCCCATAATATTAGTACAAAAATATTAAATTTCAAGTACTCAAATGATAATAAAAAATTACTTAGTCAAATTTCAAAATGTGACTGTAACATCTTCAAATTTCAAAGACATTCCAGAATATGAAAAAACAAAAATATAACAAAAAATACTTAGTCAAATTTCAAGTGCTCAAATGAATTAAGGTAGACATTAATAAACCATAACATTTAAGCATGAGTTAAATTTCACTATTAAGGAAAAGTTTAACCCATGTTTCTCTATCCTCATCACAAAGACCGTAAAAAACATTAAAGATACATTGTCATCTTATTATCATACACTTCAAAAGCATCGTCAAAGTAAATTTTTACTATATTTAACATGCTTTTCAAATAAATAAAAAAAACATAAGCCTGATTTATGAGCTTTGCACAATACCAAACATTTAATGAGCTATTAAACACTTAATGAGTTGTTGGACATATAGTAGGATAATGATCACTTACAGATGAACACTTAGTAAAATGACAAGTAGTTTCTTATATGTCGAGCAAATGATGATTTCATATACTTTATTTGCCTCATAGTAATCATTTGAGCAAATTTAAACATTTATCCAAATATGGTCCCCAACAATTCTAAAGCCTTCATAAACCTCATTTCAACCTAGTTTCAAATAATTTCAACCTAAAAATGATTTTTGAATTCGATAGGAAATGATATCATCTATTTTTTTAATTTAGAAAGTGTGGTTGTTAATTGATAGAAGTATTAACTACAATTTTCACTAACTAGAAAATAACAACAATAAAAAGAGAGAGTACAACTATAATTAACTACAATTTGTAGTGACAATAAAATAACAAATAACAACAACCTAAATACAAACTACTAATCTGTTTGAGGGGAAAAATAGTTGCAATTGACCTTGAAGATAATTGAAGCAACTAAACACATAATCACAACAAATATGCTCTACTTTACTTACCCCCTCTCATTGATAATTGTACCACAAATTGTTGTCCCATGCATGTGAAGAAATCCAACAACCCATTGTCAAAATAGGATTTGAAAATATAAAAATCAACAAATAATAAAAACAAGAGAGCATATTTTAGATTGCTAGATTTAGCGAACTTTTATTGGATAAAGCACCAAATGCAGTTACAAGCCATATAACATAAATCATTCATAACTTGCGGAACACCTCGTTCATAGGGCCGATGAAAGAAATAAAATAGATTAACTTGTTTCACTTGATTCCTTTCCAAAGCAACAACCAGATTGAGTGCATAGACAAAAAAAAAAAAAAAAAACCAGAACTATGACTATGAAAGACACATTATCATTTTATTATCATACACTTAGAGATGGCAGAAAAGCCCGCCCGGACTAGATCCGGACCGGATGCAGTGCATGCGGTCCGGGCAAGGAAAAAGCGGATCCGGACATTGATTTTCAATGCCTGGCTGTTTCTGGGCAAGAGTCCGATCACAGCACCAAGAACCCAGAACCTGGACTCGTGCCTGCTTTTTTATTATGTAAAAAAAAAAGAGGAAAATATAAAAACGAAAATGCATTTTGCTTTGCCCAATTTCCCCTAAACCCAACCAGCCAACCCTAAATCGCGACAAGTCTCAGAATCGACACCTCCCTCCGTCTCTCCACTAACAGCCACCACCCATCTTCACCGATGGCGATGCAATGTTGACCGCACCTCTCCTCCACGAACCACAAAGTACAGTTGTCAGTTCGTCACAGAGCTCTTCACCGTTTGGTCATCTTCTCAGCGGCAGCCACCGCGCGACGGCGTCCACCACCATAGCTAGTCTCACACTCTCACTCCATTGTTTTGTCACCATATCAACTGCAACCCCAACATCATAGCCACGACCCATGAGGTATATTTTTTGGATGCATTTTAAAACAAATGATGAAATTGAGTATTTGACATTATTATTGTTAGGTGTTATATATATATATGCTTAATTATTTTCTTGGATTCTGGAAGTATTTAGAAGCATGAATAATCCTAGAAGTTTAAATTGCTTTCAATTCTCTTTGTGCACCGAAAAGGGTAGATGGATACATATAGATGTAAACAAACACTCACTTTATATACTTACAGAAAGATATATATAGATGTACTGATGTAGTAGTAGTATACAACTTTTGCCCCCTTAAAATAAAAAAAATAAAATAAACCCCCTGTGATTGAAATGATGCATAGACTGAGAAAAAGATAAACGGAGTTGCTTTTTAACTTCATCACATTTTACAATTTGTGTTTGTTGTTCTTATTGATCTGTCATTTCTGACTTTGCTTGGAATTGGTACCTGCCTAGTAACTGTTTAGCTAAAACTGGGGACGTTGCTAGCTTACTAGTTTATTTCGATGGATATGAATTTAAATTGTTTTCTTAATGAATTTCAATTTTTTTTAAGTAATTTCAGTTATGGATAAAAATATAAGTTAATTTAGGTTGCTTGTAAGTTAATTTTGTTATATAATATTATAACTATGTAATTCGCATGATTATTTATAATTATTCATTATTTTTTTATAATAAATAGCAGTGCAATGTCATAGTCACAGTCACAGTCAGACAATATAGAAATTAATTCTTCAAATGCTCTAAATTTATCTCGGAATGTTGAAGATAGCAATAATAATGAGGTTGAGGAGATTTCATTGTCAACTCTTAAAGATAAGAAGGGAAAGAAAATCTCTATAGCTTGGGATCACTTTACAAAAGTAACTATTAATGGACCAAAAAAGGCAAAGTGCATGCACTGTAATGTAATTTTAAAAGCTAAATACACATCAGAGACCACGAGCTTGAACAAACACGTGAAATCTTATTTTTCGAAGAATCAACCGAAAATACAAGAAGCACTTCAAGGAAGTCTCAAAATGTTCAAAGGTAAATTTTTTCATATGAGATGCACTGCTCCTATATTGAATTTGGTTGTGCGGGATGGGCTGAAAGTTATAGAAAACGGGGTTGGAAAGATTAGGGAGACTGTTAGTTACTGGACATAAACACCAAAACGATTTGAATCTTTTGAGCTAGCTACTAGGCAACTGAAAATTAATTATAAAAAAAGTTTGAAGTTAGATTGTCCAACTCGTTGGAATTCTACTTATGCCATGCTTGATGTTGCATTGATGTATAAAAGTGTGTTTTCTCGGTTACAACAACGTGAGTCTCAATATAAGAGCTTGCCTAGTTATAGTGAGTGAGATTTGGCAGTCACAATAGTGGAGCATTTGAAATCATTTTATATGTTAATGGAAATATTTTCGGGTACAAAATACCCTACTGCTAATTTGTTCTTTCCGTTAATATGCAAAATGAAAATATCAATTAATGGGTGGCGCACTTATGATAATCTTGCTATTAGAATTATGGCTGATAAAATGGTTGATAAATTTAAAAAATATTGGAATGAAATTCATTTGATTTTAGTTGTGGTTGTAGTTCTTGACCAGAGATATAAGATGTTGTTGATTGATTTTTATTTCCCAAAGATCTATGGTGATACAGCGGATGAGCATATTGAGTGTGCACGTAAGCTTTGTCATGATTTAGTGAAAGAATATGAAATGAAAGCTGTGGTTTTGTGTGATAGGCAGGATGTTGGGTTGGATGATGTTTCTTTTGAATCTTCTTCGAATTCGAATAAGTATTGGGATGTAGATGAGTTTGAAACATTTCAGAGTCGAAATAAGCGTGTAAAGGTGACTAGGTCAGAGTTGGAAGGTATTTAGATGATGAACTGTTGGATATTATTCCGAACTTTGATCATTTAGCTTTTTGGAAGATGCATACAGGCCAATATCCTATTTTGGGCGAGTTGGCCAAGGATATCTTAGCCATTCCTGTATCCATTGTTGCCTCTGAGTCCACTTTTAGTACCGGGGACAGATTTTTGAGTCCGCATTGTAGTAAACTTCATCCTAACACTTTGGAATCCTTGATGTGTGCCCAAAATTGGATTTGGGCTTCTTCTCGAGATATAAAGTTATTTGAATTATGTTATAGTATTATTTGTTTGCTCAAAATGCTTTTAAATCTTAACATGTTATTTTTGTTATTAGGTGGAGTTTCGAAAAATGAGATTTTTCCTGGGAAGGAGTTAATTTCAGATGATGGGGCACCATCGTCGAGCTGCTTAACATGAAGTTATTATTTACATATGTTACATTATTGTATTTTAAACTCTTTCATGAATTATGTGTGTTTGATATTTTGGGATTTTTATATGTTATGTTGGTTATTGATATTGGAGTAATGATATGTATTATGTAATAAGCTGGGTGTTAGTATGCTACATTTATTTAGATTTATTTGGTGATTATTGTGATGTTCAATTTAAATTTTTTGATAGGAATTGAATGAATTTAGTTTAGAAATTGAATAAATTTAGGTAGTAGATAATAGATTGAAATGATTTTTGGTTGTTATTTACTTAAATTTATAAAGTAGATTGAAATTGAAATAGTTAAGATTTGTAATAATTTATTATAGAATTTTTTCCTTTTTTAATTTTAATAATTCTGTTAGATGTTTTGGTTTTGGACAGTTATGGTTTGTTAGAACTTGTAAGTAAACAATTGTTTTGGCTGCAATTTTTTTTTCCAATGCTTTTACCTTTGAAAATCCAAGTAGAGAAAACCCGAAAAAAAACCTGTGCCCGGATAGTGTTGGGCATGTACCCAGCCCACATAGAAAGATTTTCGGCACGGTGCGGGTCCAAGTAGCTATGTGTGACATCCGGGTCAGTCCCGGGCAGCCCCAAACCCGGACCCAACCTAGACTTTTGCCATCTCTACATACACTTCGAAAAGCTTCATCAAAGTAAATTTTTACTATATTTAACATGCTTTTCAAATAAATAAAAAAAATCATAGCTTGATTTATGCACTTTGCATAGTACCAAGCATTTAATGAGTTATTAAACTCTTAATGAGGTGTTGGGCACATAGTAGGATGATCATCACTTATAGATGTACACTTAGTAAAATAACAAGTAGTTTCTAATATGTCAAGCAAATGATGATTTCATATATTTTATTTGCCTCACAATATTCGTTCGAGCAAATTTAAGGACAAGTTTAACTCATGTTTCTTTATCCTTATCACAAACACTTAATTAATATTGTCATTTGGAAAAAAAAAATCTAGAATCAGTCATTTGAAAATGACTGAAGCTACAATTAATTAATATTGTTATCCAGAAATTACAACTCAATGCTTGTGTTATTGTTGCATCTTTCAAATAGTGAAATTGCTAATTAATTTTAAAACTAATCAAACAATTAAAACTCATCATAATGAATCTCTGTAAATATATATGATGATGAATAAGATACAACAACAGCCGACACTATAGATCCCAACTTATGTATGCTATAATATCTATAAATATTTAGTCAATTAAAAGCTTTTCACCAACTTGTATATATTTTTCTTCTTTTATTAGCTAGGAATTTCTAGAGCCTCAGAGGTAGGTGCCTTGGATCTATTATAAACAAATGTTTATCTTTTTATAATGCATGCTTTAACTCAAGGGAAGAAATTCTTAAATTTAAAAAATAAAATTGAAAACCTGAGACCGAAGACCGAGAGATCGAAGCTAAGACTGAGAAATCGGAGTTGAAATCAAAGTCGAGACGGAAGAGATTGTAGTAGGAAGATGTGAGAGACTATTGAAAATTGGAATAATTTTGTACGCTCAAAAGCTGTCACCGGTGCTCTTTCAACTTCCAACAGACCGTTGCTCTTTATCGCCGGTGATAGCTACTAGAAGTTGAAAGAGAGAGGATCCTCTGATTTTGAGTGAGAGGTTGTGATGTTATAAGAGAGTTAAGGCTATTTCCATTTAGATTTGTTTAGGGATAAAATTGGAAAATCAAAACTAAATGAGGGTAAAATAGGGAAACATGAATTTTTCATGGTGTGGAATCTGAATTTCCCTACTCTTCAATGTAGAAATCAAATACCAGAAATTGGATGTAGAACGGAATTTAATTTCCAATTTACTTTTACCAGCCAAAAAAAGGAAATTATGGAGAAAATGGAAAATCTTTCCTCTCCAGCCTTATTTTCCAGCAACTGAACATGGCTTTAGTCATTGGCACAACCTACACGCAATCTATTGCTGAAACTCAATTCCCATTTCTAATTAAATTGGGTAGAGGTAAATTTTGTCTCTCATAGGTGGAGTAAATATCCCTCTAATATTATGTGAGTGTAAAAATTTAAGTTGTGTCTTACTAAATTTATCAAGAATAATCCTTATAAATTTCTTATTATAAATATAAGTAAAATTCTAATTATAATATTAGTATTTTTAAAAAAAAGTACTTATGACTAAAAACTACATTTGATCCAACCTAGAAATTCAACAAAAGCTACAAAATTTCTAACATTCATGAAATATTTTATTCTATTAATATAAATGAGAAACTGAACTTCACAACAACAAAACAATGCACAAATATATCAATTCAAATTCTCTATTCTAACCATGGGATATGTTAGTCTATGAAAATCATAAGGCCTTTTCAAATATTTTTTTAATCTTAACAAGAAAAGAGATGAGCTATTTGGATTGAAAACATATTTTAAGTTTTGACCAAAATAATCAAGTTTATGTAGTTTTGGTTGCATACTTTTTTACAAAATAAATAAATTAAAAAAATCAAAATAAGGTTATTATGATTTCTTTACTTCATTAAAAAATCAAAGTAGGGTTATTACTATTTCATTAATTCAAGAATTGTAAAATATTAAATGACTACAAAAAAAATATTATTTCTATCATTTTACTACTATAACTTTGTAAAACCTTTAATTCTACTATTTTTCCATTATGACCATTAGTTGACTAGTAAAATACTAATTATACGCTTTATAGTAAAATGAACAAATAGAAGTATTAAGTAATATACATAAAATTATCATTATGCCCTTAAATTGTTAAAAAATAGTTTTAACCATGAATTTATGCATAACCTTGAAATTTTTGTAACTATAAAAGCAGTGAATTAACAAAAACGCCCTTGGATATTTTTGTTAAAAAAAACAAATAATCTATTTTCTAAATAAAAAACTTAAAATATGGAAATATTTTTTATTTAGATAAGTTTTAAGTATTTTTTTAGAATAGATTGTGTTTTTTAACAAAAATATCCCGGGGTATTTTTATTAATTTGATACTTTCACAGTTCTAATAAATCCAGAGTTATTCATAAATAAAAAGATGGTTAAAACTATTATTCAACAATTTAAGGGCATAATATAATTTTTTGTCTATTATTTAATAACTCCATTTGTATTTTACCATGAAGGGTAAATTTAGTATTTTACTAGTCAACGAATTGGTCAACTAATGGTCCTTGTAAAAAAGTAGTAAAATGAAACATTTTGCAAAGTTATAGTAGTAAAATGACAGTATACAATACTTTTCATAGTTATTTGATATTTTACAATTCTTTAAGTGGCAAAATGATGATAATCATTAAATATTAGCATTGGGCATCCATCATATATTTTTGGAGCACAAATCTGAAGCTCATTAGAGCCCTGTACAAGAAAATACTCCTACATTTATTGGGAAGACTTGAACCCTCCACTTTGCAATTAAGAGGAATGTCGAAGCTAAAGGAATATCCTTATTAGAACTTGCATAAAATTTTTATATTAATTATTTATGTTGCCTTTTCAATTATGGTCAAATTCTTATAAGAGTTTATCTCCCTCTCAACTTCAAGCTCTCGACATTTCATGTCTCCTTGTCAAAGTGAAATCAAAGAGCAATTACAAGTTTCAATAATTTCTTGTGTATAGAACAAATACTTTGAGGAGAAAGACTTATTATATCAATTATAAGATGCATCTTTAATTTCTTATTCAAAATCTTGAATTGCATATAGAAACAAAAGGAACCTCTCATAAGTAGAAAAACATTAATTTAAAAAAAATATCCAGCCCACTCCAAAAAATATTGCTAGCTTTGCCACTAATTAGGAGGATAAGGTGACAATTAACCCAACCAAAAGATTATTGATTAATTATTTAAAAAGACACAAATCTCCTTTTAGAAAAATTGAGTTTTATTGTTAATGCCCTTCAACATACGTTGAAGGCGTTGGTTTAAGCTCCCAAGAGGCTTGTTTGCTTAGATTTTAATACGATATATTTGTGGAATTAGATTTATGAGCTAATGCTCGATAGACCTTTCGACAATATTATATTGGTGTGTTTACTTATTAGGAATGGGAATGAGATGGTTGGAATCAGAATCATTTTGTTGTTTATGTGCAAACTAAGAAGGGAAATGAGAATAGATTAGTTGTGGCTCACTGCATTTGAGAATGATTTTTAGAGTTTTAATTTCGATCAAGGGATTGGGAATCAAAATTCTATTTCTAAGTTTGACATTTCTACACCACCAAATTTCCATGATTTTGATTTTATCCTCAATTCAATTTTTTTTTTAAAATGATCGTTGTTCTCGTTGTCATCATTGCAGTTGTTTTACGGCATTACTACTACTGCCATCAAAAATTGTTGTCAACAATCGATTTTTCGTTATTATTACTAATAATAACTTTTTGTTATTATTGTTATCTTATCACTTCTACTATTGTTATCATCATCTTCACAATCATCATTATTTGTTATTATTAATAATAATAACTTTTTTGAACAATAATATCACAAATATTATAATAAATAATGATAATAATAAACTAAGGGTATTTCGGTAACTTAGAATAATTATTATGAATTTAAGATAAAATAAATAAATAAATCAATAACAATACAACTTTCTAACGCTTAAGTAAACTTTGCTATTCTAATTCTAGTAATTTTAATTACCCATTCATAAATGCAACATAAAATCTATGAATATAGAGAATGCTGGTACTTCTGGGTAATTTTTTTTATGGGTTAATTAGTTCTGGATGACATATATTTTGACAAATTTAAAAAAGGTGATACATGTTTTAAGAATATTCGAGCGGGTGATAAACCGTTAAGTTTGCTGTAAACTTAAACCTGAATAGTAAATTAATTACAAAATAATACTTTTGCCCCTAGAATTAATTATAAATGATGTTTCTGCCCTTGTTATAGCTACAAAATGACATTTCTATTCCTATAATTATTTATGAAATATGTTTTTGCCCCTACTCAATTATTTTTTATTTTTTAAATAGAAAAATTATAAAAATTGCATCTAAGTATAATTAACGGGCTTTTTTTTGGTTAAATCATATAATTTTTTTAAATTTTTTGTTGAATTAAACAAAATTTTCTTATTAAATTGAACGACAAAGTTGGATTCAACAAGAAATTTTTTAAAAAGATTATGTTTGATTTAACAAAAAAAAGTCAGTTAATTACTTAATTACGCTTAAATGAAATTTTTATACTAAAAATAATTGAATAGGGATAAAAACACATTTTGTAACTAATTGTAGGGATATAAATATTATTTTTTAGTTATTATAAAGACAAAAATATCATTTTATAATTAATTTTTTAAAAAATTATTTAATAATTAATTTACTATTTATGTTAAAACTAATGATTTATTATTTACTTAAATATTTTTAAAATATATGTCATTTTTTTAAAATTTGTCAAAATATATATGACTCAGAGGTAATTTACCTTTTTTTTTTGTTTTACCGAAACATCTAAAAGCAAAGCGGAATGCAAATCTATTTATATTTATTGGAACTGAAACGGTCAACAATATCGAAGGGCTCTTCAACCGACCGCAAGAGCCTCTTTAGTTCTGGAAGCATACGACAAGTGGACATGGACGGCGAAAAGCAACCGTCGGCTGAGGCGACAAATCCCAATCAGGCGGTAGAGATTGACTTGTCAAATACGGTTCTCGATCTCACCAGCTTCCAACTCCATGATCTCGACTCAGTCGAGTTCCCTACAAATCTAACCGAGTTGGACCTAACCGCGAATCGACTCACGAGCTTGGATTCCAGAATTTCGCATCTTTCGAATTTGAAAAAGTTCTCTCTTCGCCAAAATCTAATCGATGATTCTGCCATCGAGCCAATTTCCCGGTGGGACGCTTTAGCTGGTCTCGAGGTATTTTTATTTTTTTAAAGCCGAGATAGCGTTGAAATATGAAGTAAATGATTTTTTTACTTGTTTGGTTAATGGTATAATTAAAACTAAGGTGCGTCGGAAGTGCTTTCGAGAGAAATTGCTTTTGTAAAATTTTGAAAATGCACTCTAGTTCAACCCTAAAAACGCTTACAATGGAAACATTTATAAAATGCATCTTGAGAATCCTAGACTTCAAGTTCTTCTTTGATCTGATACTTATTTGTTTCAGCCAAATACTATACAATTGACAAAGAGACTTTAGACTACTTTAAAATGTTTAGTTCAGTAAAATTTAACGTGTTACAAAGCGATGAAAAAGAAATTAATCAGGGCAAGGATGTAAGTCTTTGGAATGTTAATTTAGGTAAAATTTGATTCGTACTTATTTCTGAGAAGGGACTGTTGTTATTGCAGGAGCTAATACTGAGGGACAATAAACTGATGAAAATTCCTGATGTCAGCATATTCAAGAAGCTTTCTGTATTTGATGTCTCTTTCAATGAGATCACATCGTCGCATGGATTGTCCAATGTCACTGACACACTCAAGGAACTTTATGTATCGAAAAATGAAGTTCCTAAGATGGAGGAGATTGAACACTTCCATGATTTGCAGATTCTTGAATTTGGTTCCAACAGATTACGGGTTAGAGTTTTCTCTTGCAATCATTTCTTGGATGCAATTAACAAGTGTGTGTGAATGCCGTTTGCTGGGTTGTTCGTTTTATGGATTGAATCAGAATACCTATTGGGTGTATGGATTTGGAGCATTGTTTTAATGCAGAAGTTCTTACATCTGTTATGCAGGTGATGGAGAATTTGCAAAATCTGACAAATTTACAGGAGCTGTGGCTTGGACGAAATCGCATAAAAGTAGTAAACTTATGTGGTCTGAAATGCATTAAAAAAATTAGCTTGCAAAGTAACCGTTTAACTTCGATGAAAGGTTTTGAGGTGGGTCATTATAAAAATTGTGTTTTTTGTAAGTGAGACAGACTGTCACCATGCATTTCCATTATAATGCAGTAACACTGATTTTATTAATTTCTAGGAATGTATTGCTCTAGAAGAACTATATTTGAGCCATAATGGTATTTCCAAAATGGAGGGGTTATCAACATTAGTCAACCTTCATGTGTTGGATGTATCATCGAATAAGCTAACATTAGTTGATGACATTCAAAATCTTTCCCGGTACGTCTATTCATCTTTGCTTTGCATTGGGAATCATGTAATCTAATTTTGTTATTGATATGACTGTTTGGCTGGAGCTCTGGTTTCAGGTTAGAAGATTTATGGCTTAATGACAATCAAATTGAATCGCTTGAAAGCATTGTTGAGGCTGCTGCTGGTTCAAGAGAGACACTAACCACTATTTACCTCGAGAACAATCCCTGTGTATGGTTCTTGGCAACTCACATGGTGCAATTGTTTAACATGATTTACTATTGCTTAATGGTCATAACTTTTAATTTTAGAGATATATATTAGGTAGCATAGTTATTGTTGTTAGCGATGGTGATGTTAGAAATTTTTCAAGTTAAGTAGTTTGACTAGTAAAAAAAGAAAATGATTGGATATGGTGATTATCTATATATAATCATTCTCTAGTGAGGATGTCACTAAAAGATTAAAAAACACGGATTTCAGTACATTAACAAAGGAAAAAACACAACTTTTAGTGTATCAAATTTGTATTTTCTTGTATTCTAGTGATATCCTCACTTTAACAAAGTGAGGATGCCCTCACTAGAGAAGGACTATGTATATACATGTAACTGACCATTTATGAAATAATTGCTTTTTTTTTAACGTAAATAATGCTCTAATATTGTTTGGTGCTACAAAATGTAATTTAATTTTCGAAGTTAATGATTAATCTTTACTATGAACTGCTCACATTAAAGACGAGAATTAATTAGGTTTTAATGTGGTAGGAAATAGATTAATTGCATAGTGGGTAGTTTTGGGAGCTAAGTAGCCCTTTTAGACATTCAGATGCAAGCCTAAGGGGAAACATGTACTTCTTCCATTCAGAGGACAACCTTCTAAAATAAATGGTAAGTCAGAAAACAAAAAAAAGTTTAGTTAGTGTCTGGATGACTTGAAATAATACATATTGAGACTTCCAATGTAAAAACAAATAGGCACTTTGTTTCTCTGTCGCGATATTAGTGGATTTCATGTTCATTCAAACATTTATTGCTTAAATCAACAAACGCTTCTACCCAACCTTAATCACAGAAATGGTGCTTTCTTGAACTCTAATATGATTTTTCTCGGAGTGCCTCTCTCTAGTGTAGTCTTCTTTTGTCGTTGCACGCTCAATGTTTCTCCAATCCTCTAAAATTGTTTATGTACTCCTTGCTAAGCCTAGTGGGATGATGTTCCTCCCCCCTTTCCCTCATTTTCTTTCATACTGCTGTTCTTTCCACAGAGTCTTCTTGTAAGTCATTTTAAAAGGTCAAGTGGTTAGTTATTGCTAACGTGTTTTGACATTCTAACACTTCAATCTCATCTTTCAAACTCACTTCTGAGAGAACATGGTTTTGAAAGTAGAGGAAGTTACGATTCTGTTCATGAGCATTTTACAAATTCTTACACTTTTTATGTGGATCTATCATTACTTTATTCTGTAAATCTTCAGGAGCAGAGCCAGATTTTCTTTGCCTCTGGAATTTGATGGTAGTAGTAATGTTTTGTTTGTTTGATGGTTTTCCATGTCTAAACATATTAACAGCTCATCGTGCAGAATGTTTTGTGGCCATCCCATTTGGTTCCTCGCCCGTTAATTTTCAATGCTATAGGTAGAAGTCATCAGTAGTTATCCAATTTGTTATCGTTAGGTTATTATTTTTTGAGAACCATTTTGAAGTAGTTTTACGTTTTTGTGACACACTCATCTAAACTAAATTTCTTTTTCCATGGTGTGAAGATCTTTGTGGGCTCTGCATATTTGATCTTTTTCTAGATATGGTGCTTCTGTAATTCTGCAATTCTGTAGGCGCTGCATGCAGTTTTCTTAAACCTCTGTCAAATAGTAAGGACAATGTTCAGTATTATACCCTGATTGTGTGTAATTGTCTGTAATATGATATATATGCAGATACTCGATAATGTCAAATCTCCTTGCAACCTTATTGGTTTTCTCAAAAGATTCATTTTGTGACCTGCATAAACGCTCAGTGAAGCAACCTGATCCCTTGTTTTTTTTTTTTTTTTTAAATTTCCAGTCTATGTATCTAATGGCTAATTCATGATAATTACTATAATTGTCCGACTGTCAATTACAAAAATTTGCCTGTGATCTACCTCTTCTTATTGGTTATTGGAAAGCAATACTTGTTTCAGTGTTGTCAGGGATGCTCTGGCAGTTTTGATATTATTTCCATCTTATCGTGCTTCTTTCATTGCAGGCAAAATCTTCAAATTATTCTGCTACCCTCAGACAAATTTTCTCAAATATACAGCAGATTGATTCTGATGTATTTCTTTAGAAGTTGTAGTTTCCTTGGGTTCTCCTTTTGTCAGGACTATGGCACTTGAAAGCCTCATAAAGTGACAGCCTTTATCAAGTAATGATCCTTAAATGAATTTGCTTTTTTTTTTTTTGAGAAGAATGAATTTGCTTAATTTGCTTTTTTTTTTTTTGAGAAGAATGAATTTGCTTAATTTGCTTTTCTATAGTTCCTTTATGGTTAACCACAGTTGGTTGATTATTGTCAAATCTGGTTGCAGGCAGTTTGTGGTTCATGAGGTTCCCTATGAATGAGAACATCAGTTTTGGGAGGACACCGATGACACAGAAAGTGATGCATTGGTAAAAAAATAGTGGGTAGTTGCAGTTGGCCTAAACATTTGAGGCTCTAATGTGCCTTTTACTGTTGTTTCTCCCCGTTTGGATAATCTTCTTATTTTATTATTGAAGTACCTTCTTGTGTTTAAGTTGAAGGAAGTTTTTATACCTTGTGTTTAAGTTGAAGTTTTTAACTCTCTTATAGAAAAAGGGATGTATGAACATCTCTGATATTATATTGCACAACTGTAATCTAAGTTTCAAATTTCGGAGATTAAAAGAAAAATTGTGCCCTGACCCCTTATCTGAAAATCTCTTCTTTTTGATAGTGTAGTCTATGGAACTCGATGAAAGTCATGTTTGGGACTGAAGTGTTGTGGTTTTAACCCCCAGCTCTTGTCAAAAGTCTACGGATATGGTCTGTCAGACTGGCGATTGCAACAGTGTGACAAGAAGATCATGCTCTGCCACAGCAATGACCAATGAAGTAATTGTATAGAAAATTTTCAAACCAATCATCCATGAGGTCATGAACATGCGTAGCTATTTAGAACAGTTGTGTAGCTCAGTAAGCGCAACCAGCTTCGACGACTGGAAATCAGGAATCATCAAACACAGCTGAATAATTAAAACAATCTTAGGGATTTTGGAGTACTGGGGTAGTTACAAATCGAAGTTGTTTTGAACAGAGAAAATCCAGCTCGAGTTTGTAACACAAACATTTAAGAGATGAAATTATGCTAACATTTAGTAGTAATAAACCACTGAAAAACACTAGGAAGAAATTACAATATTCTACACACGAAAGCAAAAATAAAAAAGTTGACGGGTACATTTGACACTCTCCCTCCTGAGTTATATACCAGAACCAATTCATAATCATTTTCTACGGGAGGTCCAGATACCAACTCTTTCTTATGATATCTTCCCCATGTTCCCTTCTGTTTAGTAGCTACGCAGACTAAATGGATCAGCTTCCTCAGCCTCCTCAATATCATCAACCGGTCTATCTCCATTCGGAGTTCCTGCCTTCCTGGTTAAACAGGCTTTGGTCTTACATAACGTCATCCTGTCTTGCAGCTCCAGGGGCTCCCGCAGAACGTGCTTTCAGATCCAAACACCTCAGTTGCTGATCCATCCTTTCCTTCTCTTTCATGAGGATCTCCTTTTGTACCTTCAATCTCATTGCGACGGCTTCTGTAGTCTTCTTCTCAGCAAGATGGAAAGCTTCTGACAGTTCAGCAAACTTATCATTATTCTCAGCTTCTTGAAGGCCTATTGCGGCAGCTGCACAATGCCTACCTAAGCGAATCGTGTAAAACCTTTGGAACCTGCTGATCTTCCACAGTTGTAGGCTGAGGTGGGGAATCCTTAAGTGGTTCATGCAGAGGACCAAAGGCCTTCGGAAGCCGCTTGTGCTTCAACTTTGGTCTCTCCAGTGGGTCCTCAATCTTCTCCGCCACCATTCTTATATAAGCCTCTCCATTTATGACTTGGAAAAAGATTAAGAAACATAAAATGACAGAAAGAAGAAAAAAAAATTCATTCAGATCTCCTGAAAAAATATCAATTTAGAAAATAAATGGTTTTTCTAAATCATTTAATAAAAGCGAAGCTAAACTCAACAAAATGGTACCAGAGTCAAGTTTTGGTTCCAAAGATTTTGGATTATGAAGGTATATTGGTAGGAAACCAGCAATATATATTCTGACGGTTAGCATGAATGTAAAGTATATCAGTTTGTACCGTCGGCATAACAAGTCATGTGCCTAATTATTTCAAAATCAAAGATAAAAATGGATGAAACCATCGTTTATGTCATGAATAATGGAGGATATAATCTAGTGATAGATAGTAATACAATCAAGGGTAGTATAATAAAACATAGACAATATTATTCATTTGAACAAAATGATTTAGATATCAAATAGAACAACTGTATTTATCACTTATTCATGGATACAGAGTTGAAGAACTCATAGTAATACGTGTTTGAGGGTAAAATAGGAAGAACAATAAAAGTGCCACGTGTCGATTAATGGAGTGAGTTCAGAATAAATTGAGGTACCCCGCGTGATATAGGATACCCCATAAAGAAAGGGGTACCCTAAGTAGTAAGGGGTACCCCCCGGTACCTTGGGATATCCTACGAAACAATGTAAGAGAATCCTTCAAAATATCCGCCATGAGTAACGTCTCCGCCTCCTAAAAGATTTCATTTGATTTTGTCAGAAAAAGATATCGAAAACGATATGCAAAAGGAGGGACAGCCGCCTGCCACAGTGCAGAATATTACACTAAGGACAGTGGTCCCCAAACCACCTATCCGACAACTGCTGCAGAGGTACCCCGGGATCACTCACCATCGCGCGCCACGTCTCCAAATGATGAGATACATCTCGGGCATGCATATAACGGCCCAAAAATTATGAAAACAACAGGGGGACGTGGGCCAAAAAGGGTATGCCACGTGGCGGTGGAGGTACACCATATATAAAGACACCTACGGTTTATTCTCCATAAGCTTTTATCCTTCCACCAATATTCTCCATTCACACTCCCACTCCAAAAACTAGGTTCTCTCCATCCTTAAATCCTAATTTACAGAGAGCTATCTAGCTCTCTTCACCTAAAAAAGCTCGAGTTTGCTAACTTGAGCGTTGGAGTGTGAACGCTAAGGTACCCCCTGGCTTCACCTCTAACCCTCCTTTCACTATTTTGCAGGTGCGAAGCCCACTCTGAAGGACACCTCTTTCGTTCCTGACCCACCACCATTGCCAGCGCTCTCACCCCCATATTCACCTCCCCAGAAGTCCCGATACACAGCAAACTAGTGAGGTATCTTGTTTCCCCCAAAATAACAAATTCATTATTGTAGATTGATTTTGGATTTCCTCATCCCAAAATCAGTTGAAAACAATTGGCGCTGTCTGTGGAGAATCGCATAAAAAGCCTCTACCGTGGTTACCAAACTAGTTATTGTGTGTACTCCAATACATGGCACCTGACGTACCTCCTGAAAGTTTGATGGGGGATCCTACTAGGATGAGAGCTGACAGCAGTGGCGAAGGTAGTGATCCTGCAAGAAGGATAGCCCGCATTAACAAGGGCAAATGTGTTAAGCAATCGACGGGGGTTCGCCAAGAGGAGGAACCTATTACGCACCAGCGTTTTGAGGATCTCGCCCACGCAATACTCAGGGCGATTGGATTTCGGGCACCCAAAAGTTCACTTCCTCCGGTGACACTAGAAGCTCTATCACCTCAAGCAGACAACCAATCTATGGTCAGAAAAGGGGTACCCGAGGCTAGCAAGCCAAAACATAGGCCATGGGGTACTCGTTCCAAGTTTCAAACTATAGGTACCCGCGACGAGTGTTCCACCGCCTCTTGCAATTCCCGCAGCAGCCAAGGTACGAGGTGTGCAAAGCGTACCCATGAGAATCTCCGTGAGAAACTAAATGCCAAAAGGGCTTCCCAAGTGACAGCGACATCATCGGGTACACCAGGGGTACCCCTTGAACTTGTGGAAAAAATGGAAAACTTGAAAGCCCAAGTGAAGCTTCTCTCTGAGAGGCAAAACCTCACAGCTGCACCAACATCAATGACCTACCAATCGGCGTTCACTATAAAGATTCGGAAGGCAACCCTCCCCGAGGGGTTCACTATGCCTCAGATACCCCAGTACTCGGATACCACTGACCCTTCGAAGAATGCTGAGTTATACCGCGACCAGATGCTTATCAAGGGTGTAGATGAGATCGCCATGTGTAGGATATTTACACACACGCTCACAGGCCCCGCAAAGTCATGGTTTCGCTCTTTGAAAGCGGGTAGCATATCTTCTCTACACCAATTGTTGTCCGAATTTACTAAAGAGTTTTCCTATGCTTCTTCCCACAACAGGGTAGCGTCCAAACTTGCCTTTATCAAGCAAGAGGAAACTGAGCCTTTGGCGGAGTACATGACGCATTTCCACCAAGAGGTGCTGCAAACGAGAGCATTTGGAGATCAACACACACTGACCCACTACGAGAAAAATTTGCGGTTGGGTAAATTATGGCGTTCTTTTAAAAAAAAAAAAGCGCCCACTTTCATATGGGGAAGCCCGTTCTCGGGCGTTGTAACAAGTGGAGATGGACGAGAAATGTCAATTGAAGCACCAAGAAGAGAGGGCTGACCTCACGAGGGACAAGGAAAAGCTTAGAAGAATGGAGGCCCCAATACCACGGGTACCCCGGTCGCGGAGCCCTCTACGGGTTGCCCCGGCGAGGACGAGGGTATAACCCTCATGTTACCTTGGGGGTACCCTATCCCCCAAGACCGCCACCACCAGATCATCGGGAGCTACCACCAAGGCTTCAGTACGAGTCTTTCCACCCACTGAATCGATCTCCGGACCAGATCTTCTATCATATCCGGGATAGTGACCTCCTCCGTTCTCCTAAGTCGATGAGGAAGTACCCCAACATGAAGCGTAGCTTGAAGTATAGCGAGTTCCATGAGGACTTTGGCCACAGCACAACTGAATGTTTTACTTTGAGGGAGGAAATTGAATCTCTGATTCTTAGTGGGTACCTCAAAGAATTTGTTGCCGACATGAGAAAAGCTTGGAAAACCACAGAGCAAGATAAGGGCAAGCGGGTAGTTGATGGCAGTCTTGAACGAGAGGTACCCCCTGGGCACAAGAAATGCGTGTATGTTCGGATGATCATGGGTGGACCTACTTTAGCGGGTCGATCTAGGAGGGCTATCAAAGGTTATGGTAGATCGTTGTCAGTAACCACTAATATGGGCAGAGAAGTCAACCTTAATGAATGGGGTACACCAAGGATACCCCACCATCCCCCACCTATCCTTTTTACGGAGAAAGATGCGGAGGGTATCTCGTACCCTCACAATGATGCCTTCTTAATTACTTTAAATGTTGCCAGTGGAAAGGTGGCGAGAACTCTTGTAGGCATCGGTAGCTCCGTCGACATCACCTTTAAAAGTGCCTTGGATCAGTTGTTAATTGAGTGGTCGAAGATCACCCCCTATGCTACACCTCTCATTGGGTTCGTCGGAGATATGGTTATACCGAAGGGCATCATCACACTGCCAATTACACTTGATAAGGTACCCCATCGTGTTGTTCATATGATTGATTTTCTGATTGTAGATCACCCGGGTGCATACAATATTATATTGGGTAGGCCGTTTTTAGTAGTAACTAAGGCGGTGGTATCCATGCATTATCTCGCCATGAAATTCCCAGCCGCCCAAGAAGTTATCACTATTAAAAGGGACCATCAATCGGCTCGTGGGTGTTATTCCGTGGCTTCCAGAGTCACTTACCAAATAGCCTCTGATTCGGGAATGAAGGGGTACCCCAGCAGCGGCCAACCCACACCTTCCCCCTCAAGGCGAGCACTTGCTAAACAGCGAAGGGCTATACTCCGCAAATCTCCTCAGGTAGTCCCCCCACAAAAATAGTTGGAGTTATCACCAATGGAGGTAGAAGCAGTAACGAAAGATAACTCGAGGGTACCCCACGGGGACCAGGAGGAGCCCAGACGTGAAGTTGAGTCACCTTTGGATCCCCGAATATTGAAAGATGAAAAATAAGGTACCCTAAATGCCCTATATTGGTCAGTTGCAACTTTAGAGTTCCTTTAATTTTCAAATGAAAAGGGGTAGGAGGTGTTATGGCCTTTCATTCTCCTCAGGGTAACAAAGCTAAATCGTGTATTGATCTACGCTTTTGTTATTTATAAATGCAATTTCTATTTACAACAAATATGAAGGGGGTTCTTTCTCCAGTTTCGCCATTTCGGTCTTATCACGCAGATTATATTCGTTTATCGCCATTGAGATACACTAGCACCTGGATATATTTGAAAAATTTGAAGAGAGGGAAGGGTCAAAAAAGACCCGAGAGTGAAAAAATCGGCATACCCTAGCGTTATGAGGTTCGGCTTAGGTATACTAACACTCATATCTCTGTCCTCTTACTCGGCAGAGTAGGGGGTAAACTATTTGAAAAATTTGAAGAGAGGGAGGGTCAAAGAAGGCCCAAGGGTGAAAAAACTAGCTTACCCTAGCGTCACGAGGTTCGGCTTTGGTATGCTAACACCTACACCTCCGTCCTCTTACTTGAGCCAAGTAAGGGGTAAGCTATTTACGCCAAAATTTTAATCACCTAGCTGAGAGGAGATTCGTCACAATTACTGAGAAGGGTAGGTACTAGATTCGCCAATCAGTGTGAGGTATTAGGGGTACCCTATTTCAGAAAAGAAACGCCTGATGTTCAACATTTGAAGGGGTACCCTATTTCAGGATAAACGGGGGATACCCCATTCCAAAAAGAACTACCAAAGGGATACCCCCAAAAGGTTAGCCATCTAGCCAAAACATCCAATTGCCAAATAACAAGCATGCAAGATAGCTAAAAATCCAGATAGCGTAATATCATTACAAAAGAGAGTTGTCAACCATACAAGTATATCCCAACAAACCAAAGAAAAAGAGAGTTTCAGTGTCAAAGATGAATAGCTCCAAAAAGCGACAACATAGTAAGCGAAGCCTATGCCGAGAGGGGGCATTATCTCCCACATCTACCTCCGAGAGGCGACCAGCAGAAGACTCAGAGGTTCCCGGGATAGGAACAACCGAAGTAGGGACCTCCGAAACGAGCAGGGGCTGAGTCTCGCGGGATACCCCAGGTGACCCGGAAGAGGCACCTGACTGAGAAGGCTTTCTCCTCTCTGCAATTGTCTTCAAAACCGTGGCCTTGTTGACAAACTTTTGCACATGGGGTACCTCCAACGCGGGGTCTACACTTCATACCTCCGACATGATGAGCGAGAACGCATCCTGCGCCATTGTCTTCTGGCGAGACAATAGCTCCTCGTTTGTGGTCTGCAACTCGGCTCGGTCCTTCTCCAGTCAGGTTTTCTCTCTCGAAAGGTCTGCAATGCGCTCATGTAATGACTTGACCTCTTGGGCAAGCTGGTCCTCTCGAGACTGGCGGCTTTGGAGTTCACCCTTCAGTTTATCCACCTCCGACCGAGCAGCAGTAAGAGAGTCAAGGTTCGGAAGGCAGTGGCTGAGGAGAAAAGATGCATGTGAAGTCATAAAGACATGTCAAATGTATATGTGGGGGGATGTAACCGAAAAGAAACTTTTTAAGGATCCTCTTGGGGTACCTCAAGAAAGCTTACCTCCTGGGTAGCCCTCAATGCTTGGCCGTAGCACTGGCTCAAGCTCATCTTGTCCGTCTCCTCGGCAACTTCGGGGGTAACACTCTCAGCGGTATAGTAGAAGCACCGAGCTAGATGGGAGACATCCTTGTTGGAGGTCGGGTCCAGATTACCCGCGCGTAACTCCTCAGGGAAAGCGGACACCATCCTAAACTTTCTCTTCTTAGGGCGAGGGATACCTCTCGACCCACTCTGAGAGGTACCCTGAGATTTCCCTTTCCCACTTGGAGCTCGAGGGGGACAAGAGCCTGCCGAGGGGGGGCCGAATCCTGAGATCCGGAAGCACCTCCCACGATCACTGTGAAGAAGGCATCGAAAGCATCCCCTGATGATTCCATGGCTGCATACAAAACACAACAATCATGTTAGCTAAGCAAGCGCTGAAAATGTCCAAGGCAAAAATGGGAAATAGAAAGAAGGAGGAACGAATTCAAGATGCAGTGATGATGGGGTACTCCAGTCCCATAGATAACGATAGGGTAGCCCTCAACACCCAAGCCATACATGTGGTACCCCCACGGACAGGAGGAGAACTTCGGTCAAC
The DNA here is from genome assembly GCA_029633175.1 of Citrus glauca. NCBI lineage: Eukaryota > Viridiplantae > Streptophyta > Magnoliopsida > Sapindales > Rutaceae > Citrus > Citrus glauca. The sequence goes on from JAQOOD010000001.1 coordinate 9,984,803, forward strand.
CAACCCCGCTCTCCACAGTCTACTCTTCTCCAGCACATCACTACCCCTCTGTACACTGCGGAGTTTCTCTACAAACTCTTCACCTCTCTCCCCACCTCCTGGATTGGGCATGATCCTTTAGCCCAAGTCACGCCTGCAAAAGCATAAAGACCCAAGGTTAGCAAGATATCTATGCGGGAGATAATAGTAAAGAACTATGTGTAGGGAAGGTACTTACTGTCTGCGCTGAAAGAGTTTGGAATCGCCACGGGATCGCCAGTCTCGCCCAGAGTATCGGACCCCCACCTACCCTCAGCCACAAACCACCCCTTCCGGTAACCTTTCTTCAGGACGGGGCTCCCCTCAACAATATGCCCGTGCTCACCCCACGGGGAAAAGTAAGCTACACCAGGACCCTTGGGCTTTTTAAATTGATAAAGGCCCCTCAACTCCCTGAAAGAGATGTCACGCTTCACCATCTCCAGCCACAACACTTGCAAACCTGTGAGTGTCCTCCACCCCGAGAGGGACAGGTACCCAGGAGCTACACCTAGGAAACTAAACATCCTCATGTAAAAGGGCTGGAGAGGCAGGCGAAGTCTTAGGTCGAAGAGGTTGATGTGGAGACCTATCTCGTCAGACTGAGGACGCTCAGGCCGCTCATCACTAAGGGGTACCCTAAGTTGGACAGACAAAGGAATGTTGTACTTAGCCTTAATCTGCTCTAGATCCCCTAAAGTGGCCCTCTGAATACCTAAGGAGAAAAGGTTGTCAGTTTTGGAGGGTGTAGCTGGGGAGGAAGTAGAAGGCTGCCCCGATGAAGGAGCGGAAACCTTAGGCTTGGATGGCTTACCCTTGTCTTTAAATTGGGGGGTATGCCGTTTACGAGGTAAACGTGGGCTGACGCGAGTGGTAACCCTAGTAGGAGGAGGCTCGGAATGAAGGGTACGACTACCTAAGGAATCAGAGGCGGGCTTATCTCCCTCGCTAATAGAGATATGAGAGGGGAACCCTCAGGGGGGCTGTTAGCCTTCCTAGCCCCAACCCTACGCCGCTTTTTTGAGGGCGCTGTGTGCTTCTTACCCATCTACTCTCCCCCATAATAAACCCATAAACCACCAGTCACCCATCCACAAAGCAACAAAATACAACCAACAGCACAAGCAACAAAATACACCCAACAGCACATCCAACAACAACATAACCACAAACCGTCCGCCACCCATCAACCATCCATGCAAACACTAACCACAAAGACAAAAGAAAAACAACAACAAACAAGCCAAATAAATTTTTTGTCTCCATACATGCAAAACGACACCATTATAAGTGCGCCAAAAAGCGGAGAAAAGAGGGAGAATACTATCGCTCACTAGTTTAGTAGACCAGGATCAACGGATACAGGGAAACGAAACTGCAAGCAACAGAGAGCAGTGAGTATAATAATAACGATAAAGCTTCGATTTAAATAAATATTTACGTATATTAAAAAAAAGTGAAAAACAGGCAACAACCGAGAACCCGCGGCTGGTAGCCACGACTCCCTTCACCGAGAGTCCACGCTGGAAAACAAGAGCAAGCCACTCCGGCCGAAACCAAAAAAAAAGAGGAGGAATTTGCAGCAAAAACTGACGCAAGGAGGGAGATGCAACCCCACCACCGGCGTCTGTCGACCAAGGCTACAACCACCGGCGAAACCCGAACCACCCGACACAACAGCCATCGTTAAAACGCTGGGAAACGCCCAGGAAACCCGCCGCCCGAAACAAGAGAGAGAGGGAGAGGGGGGATTACCGTGGCCCACAACCATCGGAAACACGCCTGAAAATCACCGGATCTAGAGCCCGAAACCGCCACTGCAGCAGCCGCGAATCACGCCGGAAAAGCACCCCAAGCCGACGCCAACCAAGAGGAAAGAAAGAGAGAAGAGGAAAGGAAGAAAAGAGGAAAAAGGGTAGTGCCGACCGAGAGAGAGAGAAACGAATGGGAAGGGAAGAAGAAGGAGAGAAAAAAGAGGGTGAAAGGAAAAGCAACTTGAAAGGAGTTTAAGAAAATATTTGGGGATTTTCAAAACCTAAGAGAAAAAGGTTGACATGAGTCAGGTGCTTTAATTAAACCTGACAGAATGTGCAGTCCGAGAAGAGAGATTCAGGGATGTTTGGGAGCTTTTTAAAATTCAAAATTCATGATAGACGGCTGCCACTTCCCGATAAAAAAAAAGGAGAGGGGGGACACGACTGCTCGTTCCCAACAAAAAAAAAAGAAAAAAGAGAGGGAAAAGTGGCGGGAAAAGAAGAGACAGAAAAAAGAATTTTTTACAAATCATAGTCAAGGGAAGAAGTCAAGCAAGTCAACCCCTGTCCAGCCATATCGCCATGTGTCGCTCACACAATGAGTTTCTTTTGCCTCCAATATTTCTCGCCAAAAAGAAACTAAGGGGCTGTTGTTTGAGGGTAAAATAGGAAGAACAATAAAAATACCACGTGTCGATTAATGGAGTGAGTTCAGAATAAATTGAAGTACCCCACGTGAATTAGGATACCCCATAAAGAAAGGGGTACCCCCCGTACCTTGGGATATCCTACGAAACGATGTAAGAGAATCCTCTAAAATATCCACCATGAGCAACGTATCCACCTCCTAAAAGATTTCATTTGATTTTGTTAGAAAAAGGAATCGAAAACGATATGAAAAAGGAGGGACAGCCGTCTGCCACAGTGAGAATATTACACCAAGGACAATGGTCTCTAAACCACCTACCCGACTACTGCTGCAGAGGTACCCCGGAACCACTCACCAGCGCGCACCACGTCTCCAAATGATGAGATACACCTCGAGCATGCATATAACGGCCCAAAAATTATGAAAACAACAGGGGAACGTGGGCCAAAAAGGGTATGCCACGTGGCGGTAGAGGTACACCATATATAAAGACACCTAAGGTTTATTCTCCACAAGCTTTTCTTCTTCCACCAATATTCTCTATTCACACTCCCACTCCAAAAACCAGGTTCTCTCCATTCTTAAACCCTAATTTACAGAGAACTAGCCAGCTCTCTTCACCTAAAAAAACTCGAGTTTGCTAACTTGAGCGTCGGAGTGTGAACGCCAAGGTACCCCCTGGCTTTACCTCTAACCCTCTTTTTACTGTTTTGCAGGTGCGAAGCCCACTCCGAAGGACACTTCTTTCGTTCCTGACCCACCACCATTGCCAGTGCTCTCACCCCCATATTCGCCTCCCTGGAAATCCCGATACACAGCAAACTAGTGAGGTATCCCGTTTCTCCCAAAATAACAAATTCATTATTGTAGATTGATTTTGGATTTTCTCATCCAAAATCAGTTGAAAACAATACGAAATAAAAGTTTAAACATAGATCCTATTCCACTAAGTAGAATTAGAGAAGAAATTTCTGGAGATAATATTTTATGGAAACAATGGATATCAATTTTGTTGATGATTATATCGAAGACCTTGTGATAGATTATAATAGACAATTATCTATTATACAAAGAGATTAATATAATTAGAATAATAAGAGAATTAAGTGTAAAAACTATTCTTTTTAAAATATGTTAATTAGATATAAAGATTTATTTATGTATAAACTTTGCCTTACACATAAGGAATTAGAAAAGAACAAAATTTCCAAATATATAAGGAATATCTTATTGAATCTAATGAATAATTAGAAAGATGGTACAATGAATAGATTGTTAGAACCTCTGATAATTTCTCAAAACATAGAAACTAGTAGGCTCCTACTTTCTAGTTACAGACATAGAGGATTTACCTATGGAAGATTTCAACTGTTTGATTTACTAAATGATTCAGATATGTGGGGAAATAATTGATTAAATTGGATTTTTCTATATTTATTAAATAAACTAGCAAATTCTAATTTATCTATAAATGATATAGAAAATGCAAATGAGATACTTGAGATAAAAAAAATTTAATGATGAAAATATAAAACAAATAAAAAAAATTAGGAGATCAAATAGGTAATGAATTTGACGAATTTAAACAATTAATAAAAGACTTCAACATTGAAGATCATGATAAGTTAAAACAAAAAATATCAATGCCATAAATAGAAATAAAATAAATGTAAGATTAAATAAGATAGAAATTAAATTAAATAAAATTGAAAAAATGGTTGAGCACCTTGGTGATAAGTTTGCAATAAATATAAATGGAAAGTTTCAAAAAGATTAAAGTACAAGAGATAAATAACAATATGGAAGAATTACTTATGGTAATTGGTGTGTGTTTTCTATGCTATGAGTGTCAACAAGTAATAAACTGATAAATATTCAGATCGTCTCCACAGTGACTGATATTATCAAATTTACTACAGTAACCTTACCAGTGCAGTTTTGTTTTAAATGAAAATAAAATACATAATGAGACTAATAGACGAATTAAAGTAAAAATGCAATAAATGAAATGAAATAAAAAAATTATCATGTCAAACACAAGGATAAAACTAATGGGAATAAAGTAATTAAGTGAATAAACTCACTTAATGAAATTAACTGTTTTTCAAATACAGTATCGTTGCACATCATCTATTACAACACTGGGTATTATCCCTTATGCATACTTAGTTGTCGCATGTTGGATATCTTATATATAATGTAACCTAACAGTGACCAATTGTTACGCCAAAATTAAATATACCATTTAACGATCTAGGTTTCATGAATCCATATGTCTAATTCATCACTAATTTTATATCAAGCATGACCTTATTCAAATTTAGATTAATTCAACTTGGGAAACCCAATATAAAACAAAGTATTGTCTTAATGAGATCCACTAAATTAGACATTTTTTAGGCTGTTTCTTAACTAATATTCCTAAATGGGTGGTCAATTGAAATAGAGAATTAAAACAAATCAATTAAGATAAAATGCTATAGCAAACATAGAAAAATATGTTTATTATGCAACATGTGTATATCAGTCAAACATCCATTAAGTTTGTTTATTACTCAACTAGAATAAAATTTAGCTCATGATTTGTGATAGAAAAATAAACAAAAGAGTTTTAGTCATCCAATACATCCCCATGAATTAATAACAAATAAGAAAAGAATAAGAAGAACTAATTTCCAAATGATCTCTGTGATTTCTCCTCTGTCAACCTTCAATCTCTTTTGGTTTATGTTTTTCTTATGTTTTCATCTCTAGTTTATTTTTTGGGTGACAACTTTCTCTTTTCCTTTGTGTGTGCGCTCCTTTTATAACCTAGAATTAGGGCAATCGGAAGTCTAGGGCGTGCATCTTCTAGTTTTGGAAACTCCAGATCACAATCTTATAATTATCTTGCGTGAAATCTTCTCTGTCATTGCTTTAGGATTGCTACAGCAACTGCTACAATATTTGCACTATTCTAGACTAGTTTCAATTCTTTTGTAGCCAAGTTCTTTTCTTATTTTTGCAAGCCTATTGCAACAACATTCCTCCCTTGAAATTTGAGCTTCCGGTCACCTACACTCATGCATATGATCTAAGCACACAAATTATTCTAAATCAAATAAAATTTATTAAAATAAACTAAAATGGATGGTTATACAAAATATAATTAAAATACATAAAAACGTGTCATTTACTCTCTAAGTGATCTTGATTCAAGTTGAAAAGTGTCATGATAACTCTCATTTCATAGAGTTATCATTAATTCAAGAACAAAATGAAATCTTACAAGATACTATAATTTGCTATAATGAAAAGAAAAATAATAAACTTCAATCAATATCAAGGCCAATATTCAACAAAATAAATGGGAACAAAAAATTAATAAGTTTGAGAATGTTAAGAGAGAATATAAACAATGTATTCAAAGAATTATCTAATCTAGAGTTATTCGATAAAGATAAAGTGCCTTAAACTGATGAAGAGGAAGATATATTTATAAGATATTGAATTTAGGAATGAACATCTAAAGATGAATGGGTCAAAGCCAAGAGTTTTTAAATGAGAAGAATCTTGCAATAGAGCTTCTTATGCTAGAGAATAGATACCAACTAATGAAAGACCACAAAGTCAATATTTCAGGCCAAATCTAAAAAAAGAATACAAAATTCTAGGAGAATACAAAGAAAGGCCAATTAGCCATGATAGTATATGGTTAGATATAGACCATGCCAAAGATAGAGATAAAATGACTACAACTTGGGTTAAAGCTATGAAATTTGTTCTTCCTTTTCATAAACTAGATAGACATAATAGCATAGAATTCCGTAAAACTTCATTTATAGGAATAATAGTACAATGGTTTATGGGATTAAAGGATACTAGTAAACATAGAATATTGTATGGAGAAAATAATGATCTAAAAGAGAATGAAGAACATATCTCAAATAGATTCGAAAATGAAATAAGAAAAGAATTCTTAGGAGAAGATTGAGAAAATGATTTTTAGCAAGAAATACAGAGAAAAAGGATGGAAAATGTAATAAAGCTAATGAGACTTCAAATATGTGATTTAATTTTTTTAGAGGCATACACACGTAGCTTCAAAGAATTATATTATAAATGTGAGTTTGGTAGTTATGAACATACAATAGGGTATTATAATGATTTATATTTTATAAAAATACCAAACCCATGGGATAACAAGATTATGCTAGAATATAGTAAAGAATATGGAGATTATACAAACACTGATACCCTAGAAAATAAGATTGGGTTTGCTCGAAAGAGGATAAATTAGTAGTATGCTAAAATAAGGGATAAAAAGACTTATAAAAAAAGCAATGTCAAGTATTATGTTGTTCTAAGTTAGAAGAACTGTTGAGTGTTAGCAAAAGTATATCTATAAAGGAGAAAACCGTTATTTTACATTTCACGTCTTACTAACAACCCTTACTTTTATGTATTTAAACTTCTTGTAATTTAATTATGTGTGTTTTATTTTAATTAAGTATTGTATGTATTTTAGGGGCATCATGGTCATTTCACAATAAACAAGAGATCAGATGGTAAAACAGACATTACTTTTGAACTCAGGACGGTCGAAAACCTTAGGAGGAGCATAAAATGAAAAATGGTATTATTCACGTGTACAGTACTATTCATGTGTACGGTACTTTCTATGCTACTATTTATGACAATGTTTACATAGACGGATCGATGACGTGGCATGGACTGATGATGTGGCATTAACTGATGAGGTGTTACGATCCTGTTGGACTAAAATTCTTATGTACTGTTGATGGTGACGTGACAGCATATCAGTTGACAAAAATCTCGCGTATAGTACATGCATCACACATGAGTATTTTTAACCAAACTGCGTCACTATTCAACCCGGGTCAAACTGTGTTAATATTCATCCGCGTGGTCAAACCATGTATTATTGACAAATGACGTGGCGCAATCATGAGCTTCCAAACTGTTTTTAATTTAATGGCCAAAATTTACTTAATGTATCTATTAAAAAGGGGTCTCCCCCCTAATTTGATAGCTCTGAATATATTTTTGGGATCCATTTTCTATAATTCCTTCTCCATTTTATATTTTCAACGTATTTTAATAAATTTTTATTTTGCCTCTAATTCAATTATGAGTGGCTAATTTTCTTTCAAGCTTAGGTTGAAGGTGAAGTCTCCATATGTGTCATGGGCTTTATTTGGTAAATTTACAATGTGGTTTCTATTGACGAACTATATTTCGAGATGCTTGTACTTTTTGTTCTTCATGTGATAGGTGTCAACGAATGTGGAGCATTACACGAAGGAACATGATGTCACAAAATCTAATTTTAGTGGTTGAGATTTTTGATGTCTGGGGTATCGACTTCATGGGATCCTTTCCCCCTTCTTTTGGCCATTAAAACATATTGGTTGCTGTTGACTACGTATTGAAATGGGTATAAGCAATTCCATATAAAACCAATGATCATAAGGTGGTGATAGGATTTTTGAAAAATAACATTGTTTCACGCTTTGGATTTCCTCGAGCAATAATCAGTGATGGTGGTGCCCACTTTTGTAATAAAGTATTCAAGACTCTTTTGACAAAGTATTCAATCATTCACAAAGTGGCAACCCCATATCATCCGCAAACTAGTGGTCAATTTGAGATTTCTAATCGAGAAATAAGGCACATATTAGATAAGACGGTGAGGCCAGACAAAAAAAAGTGGTTATTAAGACTTGATGATGCATTATGGGCATATAGAATAAATTTCAAGACCCGTTTGGGATGTCACTTTATAGGCTAGTGTATGGAAAAGCTTGTCACCTAGCTGTGGAATTCGAGCATCGTGCATATTGGGCTATCAAGAAATTCAATTTTGACATGCAGCAAGCCAGCTCAGAAAGAAGATTACAGTTGGCAGAACTTGAAGAAATTCGCAATGATGCATACAAAAATGCCAAGATTTACAAGCAACGAATGAATGTCTTCCACGACAAGCAAATTATGAGAAAATCATTCACTCCAAGTCAAAAAGTGCTTTTATTCAATTCACGCTTGCACTTATTCCCAGGTAAGTTACGCTCTCGATGGTGTGGTCCCTTTATTGTTCATATTATTTTTCCACATGGGGCAATTGAATTTAAGGACCCAAAGAATTGTATCACATTTAAAGTTAATTGTCAAAGACTAAAGCCATATCTAGAGTACCAACCACATGGAGAAGACATCGAAATAAATTTGGGTGACCCACCGGATTTGAATTGATTTTTTTTCTTTTCGGTGGTTTGATTTTTCTTTCTTTCTTTCTTTTTATTATTTTTTTGCTAATTGAAATTATTTTTGTATAAGTGTGTTTATTTTACCATTAAGTTTTCTCTTATCATTATTAATCATGAGTACTATACTTAGACCGTTCCTCTTTAATATTGTTAAACCACTTCAACGTGTTAAAAGTCATTTCAAAAGATAGATTCAATTTTGTAAAACATATTTTATTTGGGCTCTGCAACCAGCAAAGTTAGTATCCTATGTTGAGGGTTTAAAAAGTCAACTCAGGGACATTGAGAGAAGTGTTTACGACATCCAGTTGGAGCTTGAGATAAATTCATAAGAGGAAGATTTTAATTTTCTTTGTGTGTTTTGATTTGTTTTTCTGTTTGTGTGCTTTAGTTTGTTACCTCGGTGAAGTGGCGGATAACGGTACTCCGTGACAAACAAGTCAGTTACTTCAATTTTTTATAATAACTGATAATTTGAGGCGAAGGCATGGACAGAAACAAGATTCTAGCGAAACTTCACAAGCAGTTCCCTTCACTCCCTCATAATGGCCTCCTTACAATCTATAAAGCTCGGTCCGCACGCATACGATTGCTTATGAGGAATAACATACTTGCTGACATTTGTTGGTTAATCGAGGCGAAAGTACGATTGGCAGGTGAGTTACCTCCAAAATTTATTGCATATATGCCTGGTTATGGTAAAAGAAATTATGCAAGAAAACGATGAGCTCAAAGAATTTCTGTTGCTTGTCATAAGTGTGCCAGAATGAGTTGTGATAAAAAATCATGTTATTTAGGAATGATGTCTGATAATAGGGAAGATAAAATTCAATTCATTAGGTATGGCTTGAATAAGGAGTCGTTGGATGATATCCTTTTGTCTGTTGAAACGCATCCCAGTGGATATGTGCAAGGAGCGATTCTCCAGTTATGACTATTATTCCAGAAAGAACATGTAAGATAGAGTCTCGGGAATCTGATTATAAACGACCATGTTTGCCAGTTTATAAGAAAACTGGATGGGAAGCCTATCCTCGACTCATAGAGGGCGTTCAAACCGTTTCTGGACGTAAAACCAAAGGAAGATATGAGCCACAGTCGTAACTACTTGTACATATTCTTTTACTTCACTGTTATTTTATTTCACTGTTGTTTTATCATTTGCATTATTGTCTTTAATAATTTCATTTTATTATTGTTTACTTTTTCCTTTTTACTGTTTCCTTTTTGACTCACCAGCCATGTGCTTTACACGTTGTTTGACACTGACATATTATCTCATACATAGTTGTGACCCACTGTCACCAAGATTCTTATATATGATTTTTTTGTTAAGCACTCACAAATTATTTTTGAGAAATATTCCAATGGCAGCTACTTCCAATAGACAATTCAAAAACATTTGTATGCTTTCTAGATTTACCTATGGCAAACATAAAGAGTTCGTTGATACAGCCATAGATCTTAGTCGAAGCATAGCAGAGAGAAAATTACACTTGGTGTATGGAGGAGGTAACTGAGGGCTATCAAAATTGATTTCAGAAGTTGCTTTTATCAGAGGAAGCCAAGTGTTAGGCATCATCCTAAGAGTCCTAAAACCTTTGGACAGTTTGTCTGACTCACCGACTGAATAAGAGTTAGTCGTCTCAGGTATGGAAGAAAAATAACTGAAATGCTTAATCATGCTAATGCTTTTATTTTCCTCACAGGAGATCTTGCAACACTAGAGGCACTTACCACACTAGCATCTTGGGCTCATCTGCACATTCACTAGAAACCCATCGGTTTATTAAATGTCAATAATTTTTGTGATGGTTTTGTCGCATTTCTTAGCCATGCAGTAAAAAACTATTTCGTTCCTTTCAATGCCAAAAAGCTTTTTATTTGTGCTCATACTGCTAATGAGCTACTTGATCTGTTACAAGCTTATAAACTGGAGCCAAACCCTAGACCTTTGTGTTGGAGTGTCCAAATAATGATGGTAACAGTAGTCGCAATAAGAAGTACATATTAGATTTAACTCTCCACTTGTAAATATTTTCTTCTGTGTTGCACCACTTAGGTGATGTCTTCTAAACTCTACTTCTTTCCTTTCAAATATTGAGGACAATGTTTCGTTCTGGTTGGGGGGAGAGAATAGTTGACAATTGTGAAATCTTGGTTAAGTTTTTACTAATTTTTTGTTTTAGAAACTAACTGTTGCTAACTTTTTTTGTTGAAGATGGTTGAATATGGAGTATAGTGACTCTAGAAACGCATCTTCATTGTTTGAAAAAAATTAAAAAAATTAAAAAAATTCATACATTTTCTTTTTCTTTATTAAGTTTTGATGTTCATTTTTCTTCTTCTTTTTTTAATTTCTCCTTAATAAATATACATTTTTAAATATTTGAGTCGAAGATGGATGAATATGGAGTGTAGTGCCTCTAGAAACGCATCTTCTTAGTTAAGAAAAAAACATTTCCTTTTCTATCATTTTAAATATAACTTTTCTAATTAATTTTTTTGCATCATTTTTACATTTCTGCTTACATATTTTCCTTTCATGTTTAGAATAGGTTGGGGGTAGAATATTGTTTAAAAAAAAATTTGTGTGATTTGTTTTAATATTGAATGACATGATTCATTTCAAATTTTAGTATTTGTATTATCTTTGTTCTTAAGTGATGTTACACTATGTTTGCTACTCTACATGTTGATGTCAGAGACAAATATGAGTTGCTTGAAGGAATGAACATGTCATAATAAATAGCAAGTGAGTTTTTGAGCCTATCATTTTATTGGAGAGTAACTCTTTTGCCAATTCTTTATACAGCTTAGCAATTTATTATTGTATATACGATCTCTAGATTTCTTTTCAGCTAACCCTTAAAAATAATTGTAAAATTAAAAAAAATGTGTGTTGCTATATTTGGAGGCTCATCTAATTAGTAGATATGGAAGGTTATTTAGAGCCCTAAAAGAAAATAGAAATGCCATCTTTGATCTGTTTGAACCTTTCTAGCCATCCTTTTTATCAAATATCCATAGTTAATCCTTTTGAGCTTTAAAAAAAGAAAAAAATTTCTTTGTCAAACTTATCATCTTGACCCACTCTGATTTGGAATATTACCCAATATCTTACAAGTTCCATTACTTGTTTATGTTTAAGAAAAATGTAAATAAATATTTTGTATAGGGAAGTTATGCTAAAAAAAATCGTTGTTTTAAAAAAAGGAGAAGAAAAAAAATAACAATAATAGGTGAAATCCACCTTACAACTTTTTAAAAAAAATTCTCTGCATTTTTCTCAAACATGCACTTTATTTTCCTTATTTCCCTTCTTTATTAACCATGTCCTAAACATTACGTCCTAATAAAAGTCATTCTTGATTTTAGGGAACTATAGTCTGAAGTAGAAGTTAGTTATATAGGCTAAAAAAATGTAGTGGTGCATAATAATAATAATAATAATAATAATAATAATAATAATAATAAATAAATAAATAAATAAATAAATAAATAAATAATAAATAAATTGGGTTGTCTAGCATTTTTATTTGATTTGAGATCGTATTATTTCTAAGTTGAGGGAATATTTCTTTCATGGTGAGAGCATATGATATCATTTTTTTATTATGATCTCTCAATTACCATTCATTGGAGTGACTATTTTTATTGGGTTTAATTTCTTTGTGAGAGTGTCACTACTTCCAGTGAGATTTTGGGGTTTGACATGTCATTCTTGAAGGTAGTTATGACAAGTCTACCAGGCTAATTCATGTGGATGGTTGATGTGGGTGTGATGTTTTCTTAGACTTGAGATAATGCTTATACTTTTATTTGATTGTTATCATTAGTCTGATTGATTTAAATAATAGTGTTAAAAAAATCATTTTGGATGTGAATTTTATTTTTGTTTTATTTGTTAGGGACTAGTAAAAAGCTGGTTAGGGAAAAAAATCATTTTGGATGTGAATTTTATTTTCGTTTTATTTGTTAGGGACTAGTAAAAGCTGGTTAGGGGTGTTGAGGTGTTAGAAAATGTATATTTATAAAGGAGAAAATTGTCATTTTACATTTAACGTCTTATTAATAACCCTTACTTTTATGTATTTAAGTTTCTTGTAATTTGATTATTTGTGTTTTATTTTAATTAAGTATTTTGTATTTTAGGGGCATCATGGTCATTTCATAATAAACAAGAGATCAGATGGCAAAACGGACATCACTTTTGAACTCAGGACGGTCGAAAACCTTAAGAGGAGCATAAAAGGAAAAATGTTATTGTTCACATGTATGGTACTATTCATGTGTACGATACTGTCTACTCTACTATTTACGACAATGTTTACATAGACGGATCGATGACGTGGCATTGACCGATGATGTGGCATTAACTGATGAGGTGTCACGATCCTGTTAGACTAAAATTCTTATGTGCTGTTGATGGTGATGTGACAGCATATCAGTTGACCAAAAATCTCACGTGTGGTACATGCATCACACAGAATTATTTTCAATCAAATCACATCACTGTTCAACCCTGGTCAAATCATGTTACTATTCATCCACGTGGTCAAACCACATACTGTTGACTAATGATGTGGCGCAATCCTGAGCGTCCAAATTGTTTTTAATCTAATGGCCACGATTTACTCAATGTATCTATAAAAAGGAGGCCTCCCCCCAAAATTTGATAGCTCTGAATCTATTTTTGGGATCCATTTTCTGTAATTCCTTCCCCATTTTATATTTTCTATGTATTTTAATAAATTTTTATTTTGCTCCTAGTTCAATTATGAGTGGCTAATTTTCTTTCAAACTTAGGTTAAAGGTGAAGTCTCAACATGTGTCATGGCTTTATTTGGAAAATTTACTTTCTCTTTCCCTCTAATTTTGTGGATGTTTTGACTTCTCGCCGACAAATAATATTAATCTTGTTGAGTACCGCCTTGATTTCACTAGCCCCCTAGTATAAGGTTATTATTATTTGGCATGATAAACCCTTAGCACCATATTGATTAGAGCGTGGTTCATGAGGTGTGGATTCCCCCTCATGATTTAATTGACATTAATAAGGATTATTTAGCCCATGATGCATGTTGATACGGATCCAGATACCCAATTACGTCATCTCAATAGATTTCTCTTTAATTTATTCTTGCTATTTCAATTCCAATTTTAGGATAATCCAAATCATTTTCACCACAAATCCAACCACCTATTTACAAAATTAATTCTGCACACAATTAAAATCCACTTCCTCGTGGGATCGACACTCGTCCCCATTAGTCTATTCTACAATAGATTCGTGAGCTTGCGAGTTCAATAAAATTTACACAACAAAAACCACCAAGATTTGGATGCTCAGATAAAACCTATAAACATAGGAAAAATTTTAAAAAAGAAGAAATTCTTTGAAACCAATAAGAAATATTACAAGAAAAATAAATATAAGTATAAATTCTTCAAAAGGAATAAATTTATAACAAAATCTAAAACTAATGCACCTAAAAAGTATAAATGGTGGTTATGCAATGAATAAGGGCATTATGCAAATGAATGTCCTAAAAAAAAGTAAATTTCAAAATGTTTGAGGATTTTAGTGATTTAGAATTAATCACTGATAGTGAAGATATTAGTAATAATCATAACATATACTATCTATCTCATGAGACATTGAGTAGCTCAGATTCAGATTGACTATAGAAAAATTAGACAATAAAGATTTATATTAAGATGAAGAACTAGAGAACATGGTTCTTTTAATAGAGAATTAATTTTTGATAATAAACAATACCTCAAAATTAATAAAAAGGGAATCGAAACATTGGTGACTTTAGTCAATAAGTTAACTCAATAAATTGCTAACATTATTAAAAGAACAAAATATAATGTATTTAAGTGCCACTGTGAGGGAAGAATCTTTTGAAATTAGGCATACTTGAGGAAATACAAATATACATTTATTATTAAAATCAAATGTAGGAGATAAAATCAATAAGATAAGGTCCAATGATAGACCCAAGATTGGATATGTTCATATTGGAGGAATCAAAATTATGAAAAAAGCTTAATTTTGAGAATGAATAAATAGTCCTGTAAATTTAGCTATACTAGATAATAGAATAAATGATCGAAAACATGCACTCAATGGAATAATACAAGGAAACCTAAGTTATAAAATTTTAATATTTTAGGCATATCCTAAATATTTTGTATGTTTTATAGACAAAATATAAATAAGACATTAACCCTATATCATGATTATAAATACTTTGATATAATGCATGATGGATCTTATCCATATAGCATAACATACGCCATAGAATATGCATTGACAAATTCGGCTAATAGTGAAATGTTTGCCGATAAAGAACTTAATGAAATTGATAAACTATTTAATAAAGTTGGAAAGATAAATCTCCTAAAATTTTGAGGGAAATTGTTTTGCCAAAAAAAATGGGAAATTGATCTAAATAGTCAACCTACTCTGATTAGGGAAAATACTACTAAATCTATATAATATACTCCAGATGAAATAATTATTATAGGAAATAGAAGATCATTTCCCCATGCTTAAAAGAGAACTAGAAATAAGTAAAATATAAAGTTTTACTAGATGTATCCATCTTATGATACCAATATCACATGAAATACTAGCAACGATTTGAAAACATAATCAAAATCTAAAAATTAAGATTGAATAGAATAATGGAAAGTCATGGCATGAACTTTTACTATCCTTGATGCAAGAGTTTTAAACTCTTATGTAGATGCCAAAATGATTAAATATTTAGAAAGAAATATTCTAATTGAACCCCATAAATATATGAGATATAATGGAGAAAGAAAGACATTAAGTCAATATTGTGAGATACCATTGAGGATTAAAGGAATGAATTTTATCTTTCCTTTTTTCATAGAACTTGATTATAAAACAAAAATAAGTCCTGGATTATTAAGGATGAACTTTCTTGAAAATTTCTCTCCTTATTGTATACGAGACAAAGAAATAAGCATAACAATTGAAGGAACTAAGCAAATCATATCAAGATGTATCTAATCCTTTTATAATATATATGAAAGTAATTATACCATGTTATAAGTATAAACCATAATGGTTTCATGCTTTTATTTTAATATTGGTTCAGGAGTTAGTTTAGCTAAATCTAGGATTTATCCAAAATCTTGTTGGAAAGACCATAAGCCCTTAATAGGATAAGGAATAAATGGTGAATAAATCACCTTTAGAAAATGTAGGATTAAAACCTTAATACAGATAAAAGATTATATTCTAAGTATACCTATATTATGGTCTTATGGTCATATGAGTGTATATATATTTTTAGGAGTTCATTTCCTTTATCAGTTATATAATGACTAATGAAACAATTACTTTTAAAACACTATGTAATCATTCTATTATAACACCAAGGATTTACAACCCTGTTAGGTGAACAACTCGAAAGCTACATTTTTTAAGTAGCCAACGTGGTAATTTTAATATAAAAATCAATCAAATCACATTTGATTATGACAAAATCTTAGAAGAACTTGATAAACTTTTGGTGAAAACCCAATTCAATTATGAAAAATTGAGAAAACTTATGCCAAAATAAAATTAAAAGATCCATATGTCATCATAAGAGTTAAACCTATGATATATGGCCAAGAAGATAGACTAAAGTTTGATAGACAAATTAAGGAGTTACTAGAACTGAAGATTATTTCAGAATCTAAAACTCCACAGAGTAGCTAGCCTTTATGGTTAGGATCTATGTAGAGATTAAATGAGGAAAAGCCTAAAGAATTAAATAAATATACTAAATTTGATGGGTTGATCATATTAATAATCTTGATTCTTTTGTAGAAAAATGCAAGAAATATGGAATATTACTTTTAAAAAAGAAAGCTGAGATAATGAAACCTAGAATAAAAAAATATATAATAAGATAAATTAGAGTCCAAAGAACAAACTCAATGATTTTTTGGACGTTTTAATTATGCAAAAGGAATCATAGAAAACTTAGATAAAGAAAAAAAACCATTCTAAGGATTATTGAAAAAGTATAATAAAAAATCTTGGATTCTTTTTGAACCATGTAGTTATATATTTGGATTAGTTTATAGCATATCCACTATTGATGGTTGCACTTAGATGTTTTTTGTTACTTCAATTCTTGATGCCTATCACATGTCAATTAAAGAGCAAACATTGTACATGTTCTTGACTGATCAGTGCTCTTTTGATTAGTGCTCTTTCTTATAACGGGTTCATGACTGATGTTCACTTTTTTATTTGATTTTGTTTATGCAGTTCCTGTAGCAAGATTGTGTAATTTGATTATTCAGATACTTCCATAGCTGATGGCTTCATGATATATTGAGTCTCCATGGCTTTGTGTCGCTAGTGAATCCTTTTGTGGGTTGTTTCATATACGTGTGGAGGAGTGGAATACAGCTGATATTTTTCATGGTTGTTTAACACCATGATTCACCTATAACTGTAATACACCAAGCCACCCCTTTTTCCTATTAAACCTTGTGCGAAATTGAATATCCCAATGGATTTTTACATTGTAGTTTTGTTTATCTGTAATGTTTTCAACAAATTTTCATTAAGATCCGATTCGAATTAATTGAGTGGTTATGATTGAATCCAACTTAGGAAGATCTTTATACTAAGGTAGTAAATAGGTAAAAAGAAAAAATGTAAAAATCTATTAAGATTAGGATTTCCTACTACTAGTGATAATTTAATTCTTGAAACAGATGCTTCAGATAATTAGTGGAGTGCAGTACTAAAATATATATCAAGAAAAGATTTGTATATATACTAGTAGAATATTTAAACCCACAGAAAAGAATTATCATAACAAAGAAAATGAAGGAATTGTTAGCTATTAAAAATGGAATAGCCAAATTTACTTTCTTTTTATTACCAAAAAAATTTAAGGTAAGATCTAATAATACTCAAGTCAAAGGATTTAAATTTAATAAATTGCCTAATCTACCTTAATATAAAAGATTAATTAAATGGCAATAATTCTTTGTTGAATAGGATTTTGTGATATGATTTTGAAATTGAGTATATTAAAGGATCTAACAATTGCAATGCATATTTCTTTGGCCAAGAATACAATGGAGAAAAGTCTTTCCAAAATAATAAAGGGCATAATGATGTACTTTGAAGGTCAAGAATTGCTTCTCAAGGGCAATGGCGTGATTTATAATGGGTTTGCTGTGATAAATGATGCCCATGAAAAATTAAACAGACTTTGTCCGGACAAAAGTTTGTAAAATCATCCAAAAGTATAGACTTTAGAACAATATACTAGTAACATGCTTAGTCAATTTCAAGGATAAATTGAGGACAAATTACCTAAAGCTCTTCACATAATTCAAAGATCACATATTTAGAGAAATTTCTCATAATTAATGATCTTAAATAGCAATATATGAAGAAAAACTGTTTCAAAGCTCTTCAATAAGCTTAAAACTTCAATTTAACCAAAGCGGATATTCTATTCTGATGGTTAAAATCCTATTAGGAAATGACTAAGCTTAGGATTATAAAGTATTGGTAAAATAGCTTATTGAATTTGTCCTAGACAGGGATGTACCCAAATATTGACTTTGTTCTAAGAGCTGATTCAAAATTGATAAAGGACATGTATGAATATAGTTTTCTTAACTGTGTTTATGTCAATGATGATTGTATAATATTTTTTATGAGCAGCAAAGAGAGCATATTAGCCAAACAGACAATAGTGAAAATGAAAAATGCAATATATGAAAATCTTATAGAATCTAACTTGCCAACATACCATGAGATATAGAAGGCGCTAAAGCATCAATCATCATGTGGCTATTACTACGAAAGATCAAAAGAGGAATCTAGCGAGGAAGACATGTCGCTCAATGAAGAGCTCATAATAAGCATGTGATAAAAGATGACTGAAAAGATAAAAGATGCTAGTCGAAAGTATCAGTAATAAAGAAAAGATTCTAAAAGGATTAAAGCTTATCAAAACCGTGTGAAGACTATTGACCAATAGAAGAAAAAGACAACAATTGTCTTTAATGATAAAAGGAGAAGGGGTTACCTTATTTTTAGGGACTCCACCATTTACTAGAAAATTATAAGTGTCATATACCTCTTTAACATTATAAATAGAATTATATAAGAAGGATGTCTGTCATTCACCTGCATGTGTATTTTTTCTTCTATAATCTCTTTTTTGTAAAAATTCTAGTTATGAAATAAATAAAACTCATTTGAAGTGAAATTATAATCTTATATATATCTTATATACTTTAGAAATTAACCAAGAATCTTACTTACCAACACTTGTGCTAAATGAAAAGAGACTTTCTATTAGTAAGCACTCTTCTATAGGTAATTGCAAGAAATTCACTTAGACATATCATATTAAGTCAGTCTGCTATATATTGCATTAGGCCATGTGGAATAGTCACTGGAGTGATCTTGCATGATGTATGGAGCTATGGCGATGCTGACCATGAACCGATCTATGGTTATAGGCAATTGGTGAATTTATTCCAAAATACCGAGGGATAGTACACTGGCTAAACTATCTTCCAATATTTTAGCAACAAACGGAAGCATGTTGTGCCTTGTTTGTTCTCTATGATTTTATAAGATAGGAAGTGATAAAAGTAACTCAAATTCATAAAAATAGAAAGATTAGTTAACAAGTTTTTGGATGCAATTGATAATTTAGATTTTAGTAAAAAATATCAAGTTATTTATTCAATTTCCATTGTTAAAGCTAGATTAACTACAAGCAAACACTTATGCAAAGAGATGAAAAGGATTAACCTTTATAAAGTTTAAAAAATATTTGATTCTTTTGAAGAGGAAAATAGGATAGCCTTAATTGAATTTATTTTATTTTATCTTGAAATAATCAAGACCGATGCAATCTAAGAATAGGACTCAAGATCATCCATAAATGATGGATAACAACAATGACAATGTGAATTGGTTGATTCATGAGGCTGAATTTTGATTACAATTTCTATGTGAAAGCCTTGATAATATGATCTTTAGTTCAGAAAATAGATTGGATGTATGTATCAATATTTTAGAAGAAAAAAATTTGATCTATGTCTCAAGAGAGACAAATAATTATAAATACAGAGTCTTAAGGATAGATGTAGAAGAGATGGAAGAATGAAGGATCTAACTATTGAAAATCATTAAAATCAAGATTAATTAGGTTTATAAGGGCCATTAAGATAAATATAAAAATTTCTAGGCAACCAAAGGAATTAAAGAAACTTGAAATTTTGTCATCATTATGTCAAGATTCTATCCTTCTAGTATTACTCTGACTCGGGTTCTATTTTGTATTATCATTAGCATTGAAATGCTTGAAAACGTTTATTAATTAGTATATGAAATCAATTGAAATATAAATTATAAAAAAATCTAGTTACTAATAATAGTAATGATTAATTTTAGTTTACCTCCCTTATGAAGTGACAATCTTTAAATTGCTCCTTATTATTGAAAACATCAAGATACCCTAAAAAACTATCATCTCCCCCTTAATTTAAACGGAAAAAGGATAAGCTGGTACTTGTATAAATCCATAATGATCTTTACGCATAAAGCCACATGAATGACGATAGCATGTGCAAACAACGTCAAATTACTCAATATCTTTGCTTAATACCCATTTTCTAGTGCAAATAAAAGTATGGTGTAGATTAAGAAAAAACAACGTGGCACAAAAAACGGGTGTTTTGCTTTCACGCCAAAGTAAAGCAAAGTGTCTGTACCTAGAATCATGGGCTTTGCTAAGACAAAAAATAGAGCACCATTGAAGGCACTATAAAGATAAAATTCAAATGAGTAAGATGAACTCAAGCAGCAACAATGGAGAATTTGAGTTTGAACATCCTCCTCTAACAACTGAGGTAAGAAAAATGGAATTTTTAGTAATATTTGACTATCATTTTTTGTTTTAGGCTGTATGTAAGAGTTTATGTAATTTGTGGGCTTGATAATATTAGGTTAATGACATTGCATCAGGGCGTTAATAATTGATTTTGAAACATTTTTTGAAACCTTAGGTTCTGATGAATTTTGGTTTTTGTTGGTGGCAAAACACAAAAGAAATCTTTGCTTGTTTTTGGACTTTCAAGATTGAAAATTACAAAAGCAAATCATGAATTTTGTAAGCTATGAGCAATACAAGTTATTATTGTTGGTTATGGTTGTAAGGCTCTACGTAGGTGATGATTTTGAAATTTGAGTGGGCGGTTGTCATTTAACATTGTTTATGTGTTTTTGTACTTACCGTTTAATTATCGTAACACTTCTAATGGATTATTTGCCTAATGAGGTTGTATATTCTTGTTCTCTGGGCATAATTTTACATTTGCATGATTTAAAAGTGTTGTTATTACCAAGCATAAGAATTTTTAATTATAATATAACATGGTGAGTCCGGGGTCGAACCTTAGAGTATTTAAAAATCTAGTAGTCAATTAGACAAAAATTAATTGTAGAAAAACAAACCAATCTAAAAATTATTTATATTACGAGTTCCATTCTTGGATTTCAAATTATGGTCATAACACTCTCTCAAATTTTTATTTTGTATTTATTTTGCTAGTTAATTATTATGTCATTTAATTCTTAACTAACCATTAATGCGGATAAATATAAGATCAAGTACTTAATATGTCACAACTATATTAGCATGTCAATATTATGTCAAAATACCATATAAATCCAAAAAGATCTAGATTTATAAATTAATGTGATATAAAAGAAACAAGTAAAGAAAAAAATACAAACTAATAAAATAAACTTTAAAACTCGCTTAAAAGAGTAATTAATTCAATCATTTGAACTCTTGAGTTTCACCTTTCACCTCAACTTAGAAAATTAGCCTCTTATATTGAAAAACAAATACTCATTTTATTAACAAAGCTTCTTAAAGATATTACGAGAGAATAAATTACACAAAAGAATAAATTTTTCTAAGCCCCAGCCTCAGCTTCGTCTCTTCTTTTCTCTGCACCCCCCTCCATTCTTCCTCTCTTTGCTTTTTATAGGCAAGAAACATATTATCTTTTATTTATTTATTATATATTTACATAGAGACGTGCGATAGTCAGGTGGCAAAATGGGCATCTAACTATCATGATATGGCTCGTTTCTCCTTTTCTTTTTCTTTTTTATTTTTTTGTTAATCACATCTCTTCAATAATGCATTCCAAATGACATTAGTAATTCTTCTTTATTTTTCGATTTCAATCCCAATTTCCTCTTTATTCAAAAAATATTTACAATATAAAAATTAACACACTACAAATTAATTTTAACATAAAAATTTATTGGGAGAATGTTAAGATGATTTAGGAATAATAAGCGCATTAATCAACACTTTAAATAGTAATTTTATATTATTAAATGTACAATTTTTACATGTACGTGTATAACTTGTTCGCAAAATTTTTTTATTACTCTTCTTGTGTGTTACAATTGTCGCAAATTATTTGAATGATACTATTATATGTGTGGATTATAGATTTTAAAGCTTGTTTGTATGTTGTGATATTAAAATTTAAGGTGTTAGCTTTTATTAACTTTATGGGTGTAAGTTGGGATATTGGCCTAATAGACCTAGATATTTTAAGTAGAGTGATTTTGATCAGTGGTCTATTAAGACAAACTTTTAAGAGAAACAATTGACCTCTTTATAGGTTATCATCGAGGGTACATTGCCTTGGAATAGAAAAAATGCGGCAATAAAGAATAACAATAAAGTATATCATGTTTGACACTTGTTTAATGAAAAGAAGTACACAGACATTGGCTTTCTATGGAGTTACGACTATTGAATTTGATGAATGTGGATAAAAAGAGATTATTTGATGAAGACATTTAGACTATTATTGTAGAAGGACCACAAGCTTCTGAAAGAGTGTTCTAAAAAAGAGAAGTAAAGGCAAAACACCTACCCCTGGCCCTAAACCCGAACCTATCATTCCATTCACCCCTACTCTTAAACATGGCATTCCATCACCCATTTCTCCTGAACTTATCGTTTTATCACACTTTTTACCTGAGTCGATACATGAAATTGAAACTGAACTACAATAGGAAGCTAAACAAGTCATAGTTGCTCTTGAGCTATTAACCATATATAATCCTAAGCCACTTATGGCAGCATCAATCAACGTATTAACCACAGATCAGCTTCTTGAGAAGATTAGGCCACTTATGGAAGTGAATCTACAATAAGTTTAGCCTATAAAAGACTTTGATAGCTACTTTAATGACACATGCCAAGCCTATG
Source organism: Citrus glauca (assembly GCA_029633175.1). Taxonomy (NCBI): domain Eukaryota; kingdom Viridiplantae; phylum Streptophyta; class Magnoliopsida; order Sapindales; family Rutaceae; genus Citrus; species Citrus glauca. Next base: position 10,007,814 of record JAQOOD010000001.1, read on the forward strand.
ACCAAACCCTATTGCTTACTCTAACAATTAACCCAAAAATTGGCCAAACACCAGCACTTGCAACCACTATTACATCTTAACTAGACAAAGACAATGACATTACTGATGATTTCTATGATTTTACGATAGACGATGAAAATAATGATGATGATAATGGATTGCTTACTGATTACATAAATCTATCATTGTCCCAATTTTACGAAGATAATACTTTATGGATACGTTAATCCATCTCAGATCTTGCCACAATATCAGTGCCTTCTTTTCTGCCAATGTTTAAACCAATGCAATCAATACCACCACAAGAAACACCAAGTCCCAATCACGAAGCTGTATTACATCTCAAATTTATTTCTCAAGTTGACCAAGTCGTATAATCTCATATAACTATAATGAAGTTAAATAGAGTTATGGGGAGAAGTGGTAAAGTGCAGTCATATTATATGTTGATTAACAAAAAGAAAACTGCTTCTATTAAGATAAGAGCTTCTCAAAAGATTGCATAGCAAAGGTAGAAAAGACAACTTGTTCTTGTTAAGTCTTCGAAAACCAATGGAAAGAAAAAATAAATAAATTCTATAGACAATCAGTTTGTCAAAATCAGGTCGAAACCAACAAAGATAAGGGCAACTAGAAATTCATCAATTACTCGTCCTTTAACATAGACGGTAATTGATTATTTACCTCCTTCTTATACTAAGATTATTTTATTTATGGTTTAATTCAGAAAATGATGGCGATAGTAAAAAAGCAAGACATGAAGGCAATGATAAATTTAATGATGATGATGGCATTTATAGAGATGATAGTTTTTTATAGGGTTATGAAAGTGACAATGTTGATTTTGGTCCAATGCAATCATTCGATAATAACCATCTATTTAGTGTAATGTCTCACGTATTTGTGATCAAATGTTTGAGGATGGTATAGATCCAATGGAGTTTAGGGTTGGAATGGCTTTTAGATATATAAAGTCTTTTGTATAGGCCCTTCAAGATTTTTGTATTTAAGAAGGTTTTCAAGATAGAATAGTGAAATTTAAAAGAAAAAAGTATACTATTTTATTGTTATGCACCCAATTGTCCTCTCAAAATATGTACTTCATTGTAAAGACATGGTGAATGCTTTTAAATAAGAAGTTTTCATAATATCCATACATGTGAGAGAATTATGAAAAATCCAGAGGCAACAACTATTTAGATATTCAGGAAGTACCATAACAAAATCATTGTTGATACTTCATTTTCTATGGATAATATGGTTATTAATATCAAATAAATGTATAAGGTTGAGATCACTTCACAGAAGGCTTAAAGGGCTAAAAGAAAATTTATAGAATTAGTAGGTGGTGGAGACCATGTTCAAAGCATCAAGTACTTTAGGACTATACTCACATAAGAAAATAACAGTTAACAGGTGCACTGGCAATACTTAAAGTTACAAAATCACGCACTCTTATAGACAATTGTATATTGGATAGATTCTTTGTCAATTTTCCAAGACTTAAGGATAGTTTCATGGAGGGTTGTAGGTCATTTATTGGTCTTAATGGATGTCATTTAAAAGAACCATTCGAAGTCGTATTGTTATTTGTAGTTACACTTGATTTTAACCAAGGGATCTTTCCATTAGTAGTATCTATGTGTGACTTTAAGAATACTGAGAACTAGACATGGTTTTTGGGGCATTTGAAGAAGTATTTTGATGATTTAAGGCAATTAACTTTCAAGACGGATAAACAGAAGGGTGTACTGAATGCCTTGAACTAGGAGTTTTACGAACATAAAATAGATACTTAAAAACTTTAAAATCATTGTCTTTTATTGATTTACTATAAATTTCAAGTTATTTTTTCTTTACATTTATAGCTTTGTATTATCTAATTAACTCAAAATATGACTTACTTGTTCTTAGGGGTAACCTAATGTTGTCAAAACTGAAAGGGCAATTTGAAGTTTTGTCACTTCATTAGGGGTTAATCTTGTCATTTACTTCCCTTAGTAAGTACTATGTAGAGTATGTATTTTCCAAATTAATGCAAAGGTTTCTTAATGTACAACTGAGAGATGAGTATTGAAAGATTGTCAGGGCTACAGATAAAGATGATTTTATAAAAGTAATGAAAACTATAATGAAAGAAAGTTGATGCAAATGCTTTCAATTAACTAAGGAAAATCAACAAAAAATATTGGTCAATTCATGCTTTTGGAAAATCAGTCAAATGTGATTATACAACAACCAATATGACTGAGAGTTGGAATATATAATTTTGAGATATGAGAAAGACATCAATAATTACCTTAGTGGAGCATATAATGAAACAAATGATCCAAGCAATCATAAAAAGAAAAATGGAATGGCAAAGATGGTAAATTAATAAAAAGATAAACAAATTACTTAAGTTTAGAAGGTTCTGTCATATCAACAAGTGAAATGCTGTTTGAAGTTGAAGATACTAACAAGTCATATATGATTAATAATAAAAAGTCATATATGGTTAATTTAGAGGATCTTACGTGCAAATATAAACTGTGGCAGATCAGTAGTCTACCATGTAGTCATGCTCATTTGAGGACTACTTATAAAGCATATGTTGCTTTTTGCTTCGCAAAAGAAGCTTTTTAAAAATGTTATCCCAACATAATTCATTATCTGCTCAACAAGTCTAAATGGTCACATATAGAGACTGATGAAATCATGCCTCCAAATGTATATAGACCAATTGGTAGGCCCAAGACTTATAGAAGAAAGAAGCCTAGTAAAGCGTCGTCCTACAAAATAAATTCATAGTTTCATGTACATACTACAGAGGCATTGGACACAATGCACGATGTTATCATTATAATATAGTCAATGCAAGCAAAAAGACTAGAATAATGATAGCAAAGTGTATTCTCCCGTGTGTTCATAGATTTATGTTTTTTTTCCCTTAACTTCCACCATATGTTTTATTGTCCTTCAACAATCTTTTATTATATTCATAATATTTAGGCGCATCAAAAGACTTTGGCAGCAGCTTCAAGCTTTGGTGAATTTTCCAAAAATAAATGCTTTTGCCTCAATGAGAAGGACAAACACTGCTACTCTAACAACTATAGCATCTATATTGACATCAACAACGACACCAACATAACCATCTAGTGCTGCAGGAAATAATGATACTACATCAAGTTTTTTTAAGTTTTATATTCAAAGGCATGACATATGTTGAATATTTAAAAGATGGGGTTAATAATTTTGTTTGCTTATCAATGTAAGTTAATTTTAAAATTTTTAGCATAGATGGAATATCAATGTGATATGAGTAACATGTGATATCCGTTTGTTCAAAACATGTTCATGATTGTGTTGTGTTTGTTGCTCAATATGTGAGTACCAACAAGGGGTTTAGCAAACATACGACGAGCTAGACAAATGTTGGAAGCTGCATTTGAAATGCCATATACAATAGGAATTGAAATTACAGAAGAAAAAGCTACTCCAAGAGGCCCTTCTAATTTGCCCTTCGTACAAGAAAGAAGAAATGAGATTTAATGAGCAAATCGGTCATTCGTATTTACTATAAGTTGTTTAATATGCCATTAGATTCAAATGCCTTTCAATGATGCATTTAAATTTCCTATATTGTGTTAAAATACTTATAAAGTATTGTTGTTGTGTTTTATTGCAAAGTACATTTGAAGTGAAGGCATAGGGCAACATCATTCATTTTAGCACACTCACCACAAACAAATGATAATGGTCATTTTATGTAACTTTGTATCTACAACACACTATTAGGGCAGTGATTATGGTAGTTAGAAAGCATCATAGTCAGTCTAACTTTTTTGGAGTGTTGTAATTCATGTTTTGGACAAAGATAAGAAGAGCAATAATAGAAAGGTACATATAGTCACTTCAATTCTTATGAAATATTCATTGCAACATACATATATAAAAAAGGAACAGCTCGTGTGCTATCAAAATATTATGAACTTTTGATAATGAAATATAACAATTTGATTGCTTATGTCCATTCCTTATTTATCTCTTCCTCTTATTTGATTTTGCAACAAGCTTGATGGCTATTATCTTCAGCTTTTTATTTTCATAATGGAAAATATGTTTCTCTTCTTAATCTTGCAGCTTACCCAGCCATTGTGCAATCACCTTGTACTCAAGGCTAGATGGTCCCCATCACCTGAAGTAATCACATCCCAACCTTTCACATTTATAATAAAGCCTTTTAAGATTTGCAGTAAATTTAGAAACTTTAATTGTTGCTCGTTGATAGGTCCCAGTCAGAACTACACTTATTCAATGCGTATGATTCTCTTTGGGTGAGAATAAACCACAAGATAATTTTAAATAATTTGCTGACTGCTTATCATTGAGCTCGAGAGCATATTTATACATTTAATCACAACCCACTACTCTAATATTCAACCGAAAATAGAGGCTTATAATACGTCCACTAAGCAAGTAACAGAATACAAAATAAATGCAACTACCTAGCTATTAACCCGTTCAGCCAAACAAGTAGCACAAGATAATTTAAATGCACCAACTAAACAAGCTATGAATACTCCAACGTCTACTTTAAGTCGATAACTATGAATATTGCTTCGGTTCCTACTCCCTTGCATGCATGACTTTCATGTCCTACATACCCATGTCACATGTCTAAACCCCATCTTTCATACTTGGAATTCAGTTTTGTCACCCTTGTTATCTTTCATGGGTCTCCAGTCTTATCACTCGTTCACTACAATAAGTACATGATTTGTTTTTAAATTTGATGATTTTGTCATTCACTTGCAACTTTGCTTTTTTGTCTTCATAAAAAAAGCTAATGGAGCTTCCCTAAAAGGATGGCATTCTCATTGCTTTGTTGGAGCTTTTCAAGCAATAACTGGATTTCAATGCTTTGGGTTGGTGATGCATGTACATGGATCTTTGTAATCATGAGATAATGCTATCACAAAAAATTGAATTTTGAACTAATGGTGTATTTGTAATTTGCATGAATAGCACGAGTACATATGAGCTCAAAAATTTTAAAAATTTGATTTTTATGCCATTATCGTCATTTTTATATAATGGCATGGCTTGTAATTACTTAACTAACATGTCTAATTCAAGGAATTTATTTAGGTTTATTAAATCATTTGCACACTTTATTTTTTTAATCTCTTTTTTACTATTTATATATTAATATTTTAATAGTTAACTTTTACATTTTCAATAACTTATCATAAATAAACTATTTTTATTCAGCCTCACAATGTCGTTATAAGAATATTATGTTAGGGTAGGGGTACTTTCATATTTTTATTAGTCAACGGAGGTTAGTGGTTAAAGATAATGTTTTTTGAGGTATAGCTTGATGTGTTTAATAAGAGTGATGATAAAATCACAAACTCTTATACAAACTTATCTTGTACAAACTGCATGACATTAATTCATTGGTTGAATGAAAATATAAAATAATAAAAACAAATCATGTGGGTCAAGTGATATTTAATTCAACCAATCTTATCATGCCATAACAATTTGTACAAAATAAGTTTGTATAAGAATTTATAGCTATATCATTACTCTTTTAATAATAAAGGGATAATTTAGAGATTGTAACTCAAAGGGGGTAAACAGAAATTTATTCTCATAATAATAACAATAACAATAACAATAACTACAATGAGACAGTGACTATAGTGGAGCTGCTCTACCGTGGAGTATTAATGATAACTGTTAGATTCCAACATAATTGGACCTTTATAATAATATTAGTTTCTCTCTCTTATCTTATTATTATTATTATTATTATTATTATTATTATTATTATTATTATTATTATTATTATTATCAATTTTGTCTTTTTTTTCCTTTTTCTCCTCTTCTTCATTTGTTGTTCTATTTTTTTTCTTTTCTTTTTCATTTCTTTTTCTCTTTTTTTTTCATTTATTATTTTTCTCTTCTTTCTTTTCTTCCCCTTTTACTCTTCATCTTCAAATCAAGCGGAAAACGTTCATTTTGCACAACGATAGGCTAAGCAATTACGATAGTGCTGCATGACGAGATCAATGGCTCTATTCTGATTTATATTGAAACAGCAATAATTACCTGATGAAATGGATTGGGGGGTTTTGAGTTACTGTGATATTCAATTATTTTTTGCTTTTGTATTTTTTAATATTTAAATAGAGAACAAAGTTGTAATAATAAAATTTGAGTGGGATATTTTAAGGAGTTTTGGAAATAGATCAAACTCCTGTTTGTCTATTTATTCTACTAATCTAGTAAGTAAACTCATCATAAACTAATTTTATCTCACGAGTATATAATAAAAATTTTTATAAAATTTTTATTATTTTTGTTAAAATTATTATAAATTATATATACTATACAATATTAATTTTTTTTAAATTTTAGAGTTACAACATTTTTTTCCTCACAGAAATTCAAAACCCTGAATCCATTTCGGTGGAGCAATAGCTATGGCGTCCCACTGGAGCCCTTGATGACGAATAAAGAATTATTATACAATTTATAATAATTTGAACAAAAATTCTTTTTTGTCTATTATATCTATTGCTCCACTATCTCTCTTGTTGGTGTTTGTGTTATTGTTAAGAATCCAAAGCCTCCTAGAGAAAGAAGAAATGAAGGTGAGGCAGCATATTTGTTCGCTATTTTGGGAGAAAACACCACCCCTTCTGCCGATGATATTGAGGGAATCCTTGGCTCTATTGGAGCTGATTATGAGGACAAGAGGCTTGAACTCCTTCTATTAGAAGGTAATGGCAAAGACAAAACCGAGTTATTCGCATCTAGGCGGGTAAAATTGGCCAGAATGTCTTCTAATGGTGGAGCTGCAGTTGCGCTGCTCTGCAGGTGGTGCAAAAGCTGCCCAAGCTATTGTTGAGACCAAGAAAGAGGAGAAAGTGGAGGACAAAGAACAATCTGATGACGATATAGGCTTCAGTCTTCTCGACTCAAGAGTTACAATGCTTCCTTAACATCTTCCTCCTCAATTGCAAATTTCTAATTGGACTTATTTTTTATTTTTTCATTTTTATTTTGTAGTTATGTAGTTCTTAGTTTAATCTTATTTTTTAAAAAAATTGGGACCACATTACTGTGTAAATTCTTATATTAATCATCTTTATAATGTAGATGACATTTGAAAGATTTTTTTTTTAAGTTGGGATATTTTTAGCAGAGACCACATTACTAGTGATATTAAACATTTTTGACGTTATCAAAATGTAAATATTTAGTTTTTAAAATTATCATTTTTATAATTACAAAAAATAACACAATCCAATACAATATAGTGCAAAATAGCGGTGTTCGCAGATCGGATTTTGCGGATTGGACCTCAATCCATATCCGATTCTCAATTTTACGAATTATAAATTTTCAATTCAATTCAATTTACGGATTAATAAAACTTAATTCAAATCCAATCCATATATCTACGGATCGGATATGGATTTGACCCAATCCATATTCAATCCACCATTTGGCGGATTAATTTGCGAATTAAATTTTTTTAATTTTGTCAAATCTACAAAGTAATTAAATTAAAAAATTTAATATAAAAATAATTTATTAAATAAAAAATAATGAAAAATAATTTTACTACCATTAAATTTAAAATTGAACAAGATTTAAATAAATTAATTGTTTAAATAAGCTAGAATAATATATTCAAAATTTTAATATATAAAACACCGAAAAAAATTTCATTTGTTTAGATCAATATATGAAAATTAACTAAAATTATAAATTTAAATGTTGAAACTTGAAAGATTGAACGTGGCAGGAAGAAATTAAGAAACTTGAAGAACTTAAAAAGAAAGTAAGAAATTAAGGGTAATTACCTCAAGTGGTGAAGTGAAACAATGATGGCTTGTGTGTGCGGTGGGGTAGAGATTTGGTGTTATATGCCAAAATATTTCGTTTGCTTAAGGTTTTTATTTTGCTTTAGAATTTTTAATTTTTAGGAAGCTATATTTGCTTATTTAATTATTCAAATATTTAATTATTTTTTATTTTATATTGTTATCGAATAAGATATGATATTGTGTTAATTTAGCTATACTTTAATTTATTTATTTATTTATTAGTAAGTAGCATTGCTACATTTATGAATTTTATTTTTTATTAAATAAATACTTTTTTTTGCGGATTCACGGATTTTTACGAATTTACAGAAGTAAATTTATATCTAATCCATTGGCTGTGGATTTTTAAATTTTTAATCTAATTCGATCCACCAATTCACCGATCGGACGGATTGAGCGGATTGAATTAGATTCTGAACACCCCTAGTACGAATATAATATAATTAAAAATTAATATAATACAATATAGTAACAAATATTATACAAATTTTTATAATCCAATATTAATGTAATGCATGTTAATACAATGCACTATAATACAATATAATGTACAATATACTTTTAACATAATATACCTTATATTGAATAATACAATATACTATATAATATGATATGTCAAAAGCACACTCAGTGTACCTTTGTACCATAATAAGAATAGAGCAAAATGGGAGTCCATGTCTCGGCAACTCACTCCATGCCACGTGGCATACCACGTAGTTAGTAACCAATTGGAAGAGATGTTTCTCATTATCATACAAGTCTCCGCCACGTGGAAACAAATAGACACTTTTTGTCATTTCTCCAGCTTATATACCCAATCTCGTCATTTCACACACTTCCCGCAAATCTTCTCCCTCGCAAGTCTACGACGTCTTCCCCTCTCACTCTCTACACTCGAGACCTGCGCGATACGAAAACCGCTTCATTCTCTCTTTAAGATTAACCTTTTAAGTTAAATAAAATCAGTGAACAAATTGGTCGTCAATGGCGGCCGCAGCTAAGGCCGACGAGGCGACCTTGCGTCACGCCTTTGGAAATGTTCTCTCACTCTTCATTCTCCTTTTGATCGGAGTTCTCGCTTTCTCGATCCGTCTCTTCTCTGTAAGATCTCCGATCATGGCATTTTTTAGATCCGATCCGAACAAACGTAATTTAATTTCTTTATTGTCTTTTTCTCTCAGAAATGACGGAATAATATTTGAAGAATTGATCGTGTTAATGGAAATTTACTTTTTTGTTTTTCAAATTCAATGTTCATTTCTTTAATTTAGCGAGAAAACGTAAAATAAAACGAAATTTGTCAGTTTAGATTGTAAATTTTGAATTAGATTTTAAATTTTCAACATTTTAATTTTCTGTTTTTGATATATGACTTGTTGCATTTTCTCAGTCAAATTTTGTCCGAAGTCAATTTACGTTGGAAACTGGAGAAGAAAAGAAAAATTAAAAAAAGTATAGATTTTAAAGTATGAAAATTTCATTTTTCGTTTTTGTTCTATTTCATGCTACAGTTACTATATTTTCAAAGCTACTAAAGTTAGGTTGCATAACTATTTGTACCGGCCCACTTTTTGAATAAGCAGTTCAACTACTATGTATATTGTTGTAATGTTAATAGTCTCATGGATTTGCCTATTGGTTTGCAGGTTATAAAGTATGAAAGTGTCATTCACGAGTTTGACCCGTACTTCAATTACAGGGTCACTCAGGTTTTATTTTTCTCTAATAAGAAATTGCCCTTTTTTTTAAATATATATGTCTTCTATTCTGCCGTTGCCAACGATATAAAGCTCCGTGAAAAGTGAATAATTGGAATGTTTGTTGGTTTCAGTTCCTAACGAAGAATGGCATATATGATTTTTGGAACTGGTTTGATGATAGAACCTGGTAATTACAGTTACATTACAACTAGCAGATGTGTTATTATGATAGAACTTTTTCTTTTTGAAACAGTGTATTTAATCTATTGGATTCGGCTTTTATATAAGGTATCCACTTGGTCGTGTTATTGGTGGAACTGTTTACCCTGGGTTAACCTTGACAGCAGGCACCATATGGTGGTGGGTATCTTAAGAGTTAGTAGTAAGATTACCTGTGTATTGTTTCTTTTTTGGTTACACTTTTCTGCGCATATACCCTTGATGTGGTTTTTCTGTTGACAACAGTTGAAGTAGCTGGTTTATTTGCTAATTCGTTTTTTCATTGCACTTTTGTGTCAGGATTTTGAACTCCTTGAATATTCCACTGTCAGTGGAGACAGTTTGTGTGTTCACTGCACCTATATTCTCTGCTTTTGCTTCGTGGGCAACTTACCTTCTAACTAAGGTTTGTTTAGTATGTATTTTGTGGTTCCGTCATTTCTTATCAGCTTCAAAATTCAAATTGAGTTATACTATTTAATTGATCTTCCCTAGGAAGTTAAGGGTGCTGGTGCAGGACTGACAGCTGCAGCTCTTCTGGCAATGGTAAATCACTCAATGAGTAGTTTTTCCTTCTGTTGAAATAATTTTCAGACTTTCCAAACAACGACAACAGACGTCTTATGTTATGACAAGTCCTTGGACGATTTGATGTTTAAGGAGTATTGTCCCATTTTACTGGTGTGTAGCGTTTATTGGAATTGATGTGTGTAGTTTCACATCCCATTTCTCTTTGACAAGAGCATTCTACTAGATGATGAGTGATCAAGACAAGAACATAATATGCGCACTTTTAATGTTTAAGCTTACATTTGTAGAATTTGTTTTTCAATTTTTAAGCCTACGATCAGAGCGTCTTAGGAATCTCAGTGATATTCAGGAGCAAATATCACGGTTGGGTTTCTATATGGTCTAGAAATCTCTTTCCCATTGGGGAAACTTTGGGTGGATGAATGATAATTTCCCTTATTTATTTTCATCATGACTAGTGGAACTTTGGAACCTGGGTCGAACCTCTGAGTTGATTTAATATCGTAGTATAAATTGTGATGCATAGCTTTGTGGATTGAAGCTATATATTGTCTGTTATGATGTTTTTTGTCCGATAGATAACTAATTTTCTGAAAAAGCAATATCAAGGAAAATTGAAACATGCACATTTGAATGGTGTTGGCAATCATTTATAAGAGATATGCTGGTGATCCTCTATGACCGTGCAAAATTTGAATTGTTTGCTGAGTAATTTAATCCTTATCAACTACACCATTCACCATTGTTATATTTCATATCTTGTTTGCAGGTTCCATCATACATATCTCGATCTGTGGCCGGAAGCTACGATAATGAAGCAGTAGCAATATTTGCTTTGATTATCACTTTTTATCTTTATATAAAGGTTAGTTTTCATTTGAAGGGGGCAGGTTTATTTTAACAACTAAATTTGCCGGCTAACATTTTGTGCATTTAACTGTTACCATATGAAAATCTCAGGATTTTTCTACATAGTTTGTATTTTGTTTTATTGTTCTCTGATTTAAAGTACATATTATGCAGACACTGAATACTGGATCCCTCTTTTATGCCACTTTAAATGCGATTTCATACTTTTACATGGTAAGATTTTTGGTGTATCAGATTTTATATATATATATAATTTTTTTTAGCTTAATTTATCATCATATTTCTGCTTATCACTGCCTGTGTTTGCTATCCAGGTTTGCTCTTGGGGAGGTTATACCTTTATTATTAATCTTATTCCAATGCATGTGCTTCTGTGCATTGTAACTGGTCGCTACTCTTCTCGATTGTACATCGCATATGCTCCTCTGGTAAGTATCATCAGCATTCGTGAATTTTTTATTGTGGTCAAGTAAACAAAAGGATTATAAATTTCACATGATCAGTGAAGATTGTAGTTTTGGAACATTTTTATTCTTTAGAAAAAGAAGAAACTGTTCAAAAATTGTCCTTTTGTCTCTTTTAGTCCTTTATGTGCTGAAAAACAATGATGAAAGTTTGTAGGGCTTGGCTCATTAGTGATGAGGTTATTTGTCAATTTCAAGAGAATATGAATTCTCAGACTTGGGGTCTTGATACTATATTTGATACAGGAACATCTGAGAAGTCCAACAAATGTTGGGCTGTTAGCCTTTTTGGATAGTGCTCAAACTCAATTTGTTTGATTTTATTAATGATTAGCTTTTTGTTCCTTAAGTCCTTAGGGAATTGAGAAATAATGACATACCGTATCTAAAAAACATATTATGAAAAGAATGGCACTTGTAATGCGTTTGGAGCACTGAGCTCAGAGAAGGATTCATGACCTATTTGGGATTTGGATACTATGTTATTATATGTCTAATATAATGTATTTGAAGAACCTCAGTAAGTTATTTGTTATTTTTTTCCATATTAAAAATGGTGAAGAGCTTCAGACCAGGAGCTGAACACATGTATTTTTTAAAAATTTTCATTTGCTTGTTATTATTTGCCATAGATGTTAGTTGCTTGTTAAGCTGCTCTTCCAGCTTTAGTACTATGACTATTGTGAAATCTAAAAAGAATCAAAATTTTTGCTGTACCAATATTCTATTAAAGGCATGTTCTTTTTCCTGGGTAACAGAACTTTTGTTTTGCTTTTAACTTGTGCATCATGTCAACTCAAAAACAATCATGCCTTTCTCAAAGAGAGGGGATGTAAGATTGACATATACTTTAAAATATCAGCTAGCGGCTTTTCAAAATTACACCTTTAACTTTGTACCAACTCTATTGGATATACGGATACCAATATGAGATTCACAAATCATTTTCTTTTCCTTATTTTTTTCTTCACTTATGTTAAAATTATAAGTTGGGATTGCAGGTTGTCCTGGGAACGTTGCTGGCCGCATTGGTGCCTGTGGTTGGATTTAATGCAGTCATGACTTCTGAACATTTTGCATCATTTTTGGTTAGTGATGTTTAATTTGGCTGGAATCTGTAATTTGTGGACTGTGGTTTAGAATTTTTATTTTATTTCAATTTCAATTTTTGAAATTGAGGCAAACATTGTATTTAACAAATTTTTCTTGCCTTTCATGCCGTGCCGGGTCTGTTGTCATTTCATGTTTACCTTTTGGAGTTATAGATGTTAGCATTACTGTTGGGACTTTTTGTCTCTCTCACACAACGTTTTCTTAATCTTAAATTTTCATTGCAATGTTTTCTTGCTGTTAAATTTTTGCTGCAGGTTTTTATTATCCTCCATGTGGTGGCTCTCGTATATTATATCAAGGGGATTCTCTCTCCCAAAATGTTTAAAGTAGCTGTCACACTTGTGGTATCAGTTGGCCTGTAAGTTTCCTTTTTCTTTTGTTTCTTTAATATGCTGATGAAATGACAAAGTTAACCTTTTGTTAGAAAGAATTATAAAATGCATTAAACTGCTAGTAATCTGTAATCATTTCATATAAACTTTTAACAGTAAAAATTAATCTTTTGCAAGATGGTCTGATTTTTAAGAAAGCGTGTAATGTATCCTATCAAAGCTGATCTTTATAGTTTCACATTATTTCCTCTTCAGGGTAGTCTGTTGTGCTGTGATAGCAATTCTTGTAGCATTGGTAGCTTCTAGTCCAACAAAAGGATGGAGTGGAAGAAGTTTGAGTCTGCTTGATCCGTAAGTATCTACTCTCATTTTTATTTCATCTTCATGTTTACAATTTACTCTAATGTATCCTGGTACCTTAAATGAATGAAGTAGAAGCAAGTACAGGCCATTGTGAGGGGTAATAGCTGCATCAGATACACCTGAGTCCTAATTTACCTGAAATCTTGGGTTGATATTGTTCTGCTCCTGATTGAGCTCTTTTGAGTTATTGATTTGGAGAAGTTGCACCTACCCTCGGTCTGCTTTGTACATTTTAGATTTTTATTTTAGTTTTTGTACTGTGATTTCTGATTCTGCATTAGCTTATGAAAATTTTTAATTTTTACTTCATATTTTCATTTACTTGGACAGAACCTATGCAAGCAAGTACATACCAATTATTGCTAGTGTCAGTGAACATCAGCCCCCTACTTGGCCGTCTTACTTCATGGACATCAATGTTTTGGCATTCTTGGTTCCAGCTGGCATTATTGTAAGCTTCAAATTGTCATCACATTATGGCTTCTCATCTGCAAGTTGTGTGCATAAATTGCATTATTATGTTTGTTGTCTGCTGGCAGGCGTGCTTCTTGCCTTTATCTGATGCAAGCTCCTTCGTAGTCCTATATATTGTGACATCTGTTTACTTTTCGGGAGTGATGGTAGGTAGAACTTTTGGCTGCCAAACATTTTTAATTTTTCTTTATCTTTCCCCTCTTATATTTTGTGTGAATCATTGCTTTGGCTAAAATTACAGGTGCGCCTTATGCTTGTATTTGCCCCGGCGGCATGCATCATGTCTGGGATTGCTCTGTCTCAAGCTTTTGATGTTTTCACAAGATCAATCAAGTTTCAGCTGCTTAGAAAACTAGGATTTTCTGAAGCTGATGTAAGCATGTTTCCCTTTTCCTTTTAACTTCCTGTTTAACCCATCATTCAATGAAGTCATTTAGCTTCATTACTAATACTCAGCTACCTGGAATGTTTTGGCCATTAAGGCAGGGGATGGTAGCTCTGCTAATGTTGTACCAGAAAATGATGCTGTAAAGGTTGATAAAAGTGAAGAAACAATAAAGGAACGACCCTCGAAAAAGAACAAGAAGAAGGAAAAGGAGCAAATGGAAAAGGCTCAAGTAGAAAAGACTTCGGCCAAGTCCAAAACCGAAAAGAGGCTTCTGGTTTTACCAATGGAGCTGTCTGTGATTGGTCTTCTTTTACTTGTGTTCATGGGTGCATTTTATGTGGTAATGATGCTTTTTTCTCTCTGATGCATTTACTGAACACCAGGCTCATATTCTTGCAGTTATGACATGTATTCTACCTCTTTACAAATTGAATTATGATTTATGTTCTCGTACTACTTCCTGAAGAATATAATGAGTTTCTTGGAGCAGCTTACATCTTATTGGTAATGTATGTGTTGTCATCTGGCTACTGAACTCCTCATTAAATAAAAACTAAAACAGCATTGTTAATCTTTATGGATGGAGCAACACAAGTGGTGATAGCAGATACAGATTCTTAGTATGACCTGGATAGGTTTTGGAGTACCTCGTTGACATAAGTCAGATTTAGTAGCTGTATCATGCAGGGGCTAAGTTTTATGTAAATGCACACTGATAGAAGGATACTTATGTAAATGCACACTGGTAGAAGGATACTTATGTAAATGCACACTGATAGAAGGATATTTATGTAAATGCGCACTGATAGAAGGGATACTGATTGGGAAACTTCCTCTCCATTTTATTTTCTAAAGGTGAGTTGGGTTAGAATTTTTCTTTTAAATTTTAGTTTTCTAGTGGTGGGGAGGGTGTTGGGTTTGGTAAAGCAAACTGAGGGCTTGAAAGTCGGAATAGAACATGTTATTAAGAGTTTTCATTTACAAATGGTCTTCCATTTTAATTGCATTTTGCAACTTCACATAAGTTCTTGAAAAGTTTTACAGCCCATTAGTTATACAAGAGCATTAAGAGTAATATTTGCTTTTCCTAATTGGAATATTCATCTTATGGTTGGTTTGATCATTTATTGGTTAATGCTTTTTTTCCACCTCTATTTGTCTATTTTGATTTATTACTGTTTCCTGATGCTTAAGATGATAGAATATAAATGATTTTTTACCTTGTAGGTTCATTGCGTCTGGGCAGCTGCAGAAGCTTATTCAGCCCCCTCTATTGTTTTAACATCTTATACACATGAAGGCCTGCATGTTTTTGATGATTTTCGTGAGGCTTATGCTTGGTTGCGCCACAATACAGAAGTGGATGACAAAGTGAGCATTCGACTTTCCTGTTTTACTGCAGTACATTTTTTGCTTATTTTGTTTTCTAAATTTATAGCCACGACTATAGAGTTGCTTTCAATTTTCTTTTTTTCATTGTTTTTTCCCCTAGTATCAAGGTGTCTTAATGTAGTAGTCTTATGATCTCTTCAAAGTCTGTGTTCAGGGTTATGGCATATCAATTTTGTTAGTTTTTCCTTGTTCATCCAGTGAATATTTGCATCTTCATTTTCATGGAAGTTGCCTTTAAGGGAAAAATAAATAAAGTATGATAACTGCCTTGTTTATGTGAAGAGATGGCAGAAAAATAGAAGCTGGTTTGATTCTAATCATTGATAGGTCAAAATCTGTTCATTGATTGGAAAGAGATTGATAAGAATCTGATGTATCACTTTTTCTTTTTAGTACTATTTTTGTTCTATATTTCTCTGAAGTCTGATGTAGAAACTCACATGATGCATATGTATCTTATATGTGCTTCTTGGTTCAGTGCCACCAATTTATCGACATTTTTAGATTTGATCATCTACTGTAGTTTTGGCAATGCTACTTGTACCTTGATGGATTTTATGACCTAAATTATGAGTTCTTGTGTCTTGAAATAAAGTTGAATTTGCTGATGTTGCATCTTTAAACAAAAGAAGATCTTAACTGACATCAATTCCTACTGAAAACTCCTCGCAGGTTGCATCATGGTGGGATTATGGTTACCAAACTACTGCCATGGCTAACCGGACGGTCATTGTTGATAATAATACTTGGAACAACACTCATATTGCAACTGTTGGCACTGCCATGTCTTCTCCTGAGAAGGCAGCATGGGAAATTTTTAACTCACTGGATGTAAAATATGTGCTTGTCGTCTTTGGAGGTTTGCTTCCTTCTTGTGTGCTTCAGAATTCATGCCTAAAATAATGTGTCTCACAGGTACTTCACTCTTTAGGTCTTGTTGGTTACCCCAGTGATGATATCAATAAGTTCCTGTGGATGGTCCGTATAGGAGGGGGTGTTTTTCCTCATATTAAAGAACCTGATTATCTGGTAGGTTTCTGTTTAGATATAATTACTTAAAAATGAATTCTTGTTTTTGGCTTCTTGTTCAGAATAGAACTTGGCTGCTGTATTGCAGATGTCATGTAGCTGATTAACATTTTGGTTCTTTGGCTAAGAAACCGGTTGCTTCAACTTTGTTTTGCTTATAAATGGTACTAACTTCAACTTTATTTTGCTTATAAATGGTACTAACTGGTTTATACTTTGCTTTCTTTCTAAAGAGGGATGGTCAATATCGGATTGATTCTCAGGCTACTCCAACTATGCTAAATTGTCTCATGTATAAACTTTCATATTACAGGTCTGCTTTTGTTGTAAGCTTATGAATTTCCATTTTTAATTTGGCTGTTGGAGTAGTTATTTCATTACTATGTATTTCTTGCAGATTTGTGGAGACTGATGGCAAAGGCTTTGATAGAGTGAGGCGGACTGAGATTGGGAAGAAATATTTCAAACTTACACATTTTGAGGAGGTAAGACAATCTTGAATTTCATTTCATTAAATGTGCAGTATGAATTGCAACCCGAAATGTTCTGAAAAATACTCAAGTAGAGATCATAACAAGTTTTGAAAGTGACTATTAAAGTGATTCTCAGATGCTCAGCAACTAATAGACTGGAAATTATTTTGTTGATGACCTGATTTTTATTTCTTACATCATTGTGGTATAATTGCAGTTCTGGTTGCCAGAAATTAGTTAAGTGATAATTTAGAGGATACTGGACCTGCTTTCAATCCATCTTTTGCACTGTTCATATTGTTGGTGACAAGTACAAATGATGGTCCTCTATATATTTCTAAAATTTACACCGACTGATTACTTTGCTTTTAAGTTGGCACTCTTGCTTACTTCATTTTGAGAGAATTATTGCTTTTAAGTTGGTATTCTGTCCCTTTTCTCAATTCAGGTATTCACTACTCACCACTGGATGGTTCGGATATACAAATTGAAACCTCCAAAGAATAGGATTAGAGGAAAGATGAAGAAATCAAAGTCGGTATGTAGAATTGTTCTATCTTTTTTCTTTTTATGTAGACTGTACATCTTGAGAATTTTTTACCACATTATATATATCTACTTACTGGTATTACTCGTCAACTTGGCAGAGAACAAGCACACCCAGCTCAAAAAGAAGCGGATCACGAAAGAAGAATCCTTGGCAGTAGTAAGTAACTTTTTGTAGGGAAATGTTTTAGGTTACTTGTCTGTAACTCAAATTTAAATGTACCCTGAATCTTTTGAGAAGGATCACACAGGAGTAGCTGGCCATTTCCATGGTGGAAATCGAAACGATATATCAAAAGATTTTGCAGTCTTTTCATATGATCCTTGTTATTGGTCCCTGGTGATAATCCTCCCCATTTTTTAGATTTGAGTCATTTTTAACCAGTTTTGGAATTGGCTGTTTGGCTTGTCATTTGCTTAAAGTATATTATAGCCCTTAGAAACAAAATTTGCCTATGATGTGCATGGTGAGTGAGTTGCTGCATATACCATCACATTTCGTTTTCCATTTTCTGTGGCACTGTTTTCGCCATCAATATATCAAATTGCTGTTACGATGCCTGCATACATTAGACTTTTTAGCTTTTATTTATCAAGAAATACAAAATTAGTTCTAGCGGAAATGCGGACTTGTGAAGGCGCTTCTATTCTGAAATAGAGCACGACTGCTTTGCACCAACAGCGGTTCGATTCAGGTTTCACAAATGTGAATTTGTAGCCTGATCGAATACAGTATGTGGAGTATTAGCAGTTGGTTAACCAAAAATAATCTAATTGAGCTTGCAGCTGCCGTATCTGACAAGGTTGGTTTGACTTAAAAATTGGAATACATTTCTTTGTTCTGAAAACAAGGAATTTAAAATCTAAACGAGCATAAACAACACAAAATTATGGGGATTTGACATATTTCGAAGAGATCATTCATTAAATCCGACTGTGTTGAGTATTTTACAACAAACATACGACATATTGACATATCTACAAAACAAAACAATTTCCTTCAAATTACATAACCTCCATCTCTGTAACTTGCATTTCCTACTGGAAAATATACCCCAAAAATTAAGACCAAGAAAGAAAAAATGAGTAAGAAGCCAAAAAACCTCGCCATCTCCATTGAATGCCTCTAAATGTGGAAATTTGGGTTGAAGATTCATCCATCCTCCCCATTGCATAGTAACAATCCAGTCACCCAGATGTCAAACAACCAATGCGTAACACCATTGTCTTGGAATTTTAAATCCACACCATTGTCTTGGAATTTTAAATCCTCAAGGCTAATCGGTTCTACGAACTTGTTAACTTCTTTAATAACTGGTGAAGGCTCCTGACTAAAAGAATCCAGCCGGTAAATTACTATACAGGAGAATATTTTGCCCACAATTACAGCTGCTAACCGAGGCCTCCACCACAAGCATGCTGCAGAAATATTTGAAATATGCTCGCATAAATAATATTAGCAATCACCAATTCACCAAAGCTACAATTTCTTAGGCAAGTTGTACGCCTTCTTCAAAAATTTCACAGCTGTTTCATCACTCCGATAACAGAGAACTCGCAGGACTGTGTTTGGTTCAGTGGGATTCCATTGTCCTGAAGTTGGAGGCAGTGGAAGTCTAGATTTAGCAGAAGAGCCATAACTCTCCAAAGTCAAACGCTTGAATTCCTCAATCAGGCTCTCAGTATCATTATGATATAATGGGAGAATACTTCTAACAGAAGTTGAAAACTTATCTATCAAATCAGCAGGCAATCCATCCCCATTAGACCAGAAAAGATCACAAAGAAACTTAAAATCCTCTTCTATTATATCAGAGTCTTGATGAGTGAAAGCTCGGGAAGGGCCTCCAGCAAGCAAAACCAACAGAAACCCTTCAAAAGAAGCTTTCATAATGTCAGTAATAACACGTGTTCTGACCCTGTCATGCACGGTTGATGATATGATTTCCAAATAGTGCTCAAGTTCCTGAAGAAATGGTTCAATCCTAGAAGATGAAACCTCCCCAACATACAAGCCATCCCAAAGAACATGACTTAGATCATGGAAGATGACCTTGTATGCTATTGCCTCAGAGAGTTGTTGGATTGCTTCTACAGAAGAAGCAGCTGAGAGCTCAAACCTTTTCTCTATTCCATTTGTGATATTGTCTGTTCGTGTGGAATGAGAACTCCTTAGTTGATGAACTGTCTTCTTCTCCAAGATCTCTAACTCTTTACGAATATGCTGGAAAGTATTAACGCGACAACATAGTTGGGGTACTCCAAAGGAGTTATCCCCATTTGTGGTTCCAACCTGGGGTTTCCTCTTCTGTGCTGTGTGCAACTTTTCTTTCCTTTTGAATGCACCAAATTTTGACCCCATTGTACACCTAGTCAGAGAAGGCATAGTAGGAATAAAATTATTTCGGTTGCCTGCAGATCACGAAAGAAACTGCTGTTATTATGGAGATAAATAGTTGAAAACAATTATTCAAGCATCATTAAACGTACCACAGCCAGATTTTGCCTTTAATACGTAATGTTGAAGACATCCATCAAGACCACTTATCAATTCTGGAAGCAAGACTGAATGCATGGGTATTGGCAACATAAAGAATGCTTCCATTGTTTCATCTATAGTTCGAAGGACTTCAACAGCAGAAGGAGCAATACTCTCTTTATTTGCTCGTGCATTCCAAACCTAGAGAAATGAGGATGACACATGATAGATTAGGTTAAGCAATTAGAAGAAAGGCCAATTTCAAATAAGCATTGGCATGAGAAAATAGAGTGAAAGAAAAGTTCAAAGTCACATGATAAAGGTTTACTAATCAATAACCAGTCTGCTAAAACAAGTACAAATGAACAGAATACCGCAGGTTTTGCTAATGCTCTTACTGTTTGGCACCTATAAAAGATTGATTAGGGATTAAACACAAAAGAAATAAAACTCCTAGTGCCATATGTAATCACTGGAGTTATTGCATTATTAGAAAACATTAATTGTATGTCAGTTAAAAAACAGAACAGAGAAATAACACCACCTACATCTTCCCAAGACACCAGCGAAAATGACAACAGAAACAACTAAGCCGGCAGAGTAACCTATCAACAAACAGACACACTCCATCCAATCCAGATGATGACTATCCTAATTAAATCTCAAGCAGATCAGCAGGTGCAGGACCAAGTATGTGTTACAATCAAATTCAGGACCATTCATTTCCAATCACTTTGAATTAGATGCTGAAAGAACACCAACATACCTCTTGTTGCAAATTTCTGCAAACCCATTCCTTCAGTCTGTCCACTCTAATATTTATCCACGACTTTGCCAGATTGCCAATTGCAGCTTCAGCCTCATAAGGCGGCATCTCCTGTATTATTGACTTCCCACCATCCTCACTGTCTACTGAATCTTCAACTGCAATTTGCACAAGATTTTTCTCCAATTTGTCAGCAGCTAACAGCACTTGTATAGCATCAGGAGTCAACTCAGTGATGCCTGAAACAAATTGCCTCAGCTCATTCCCATAGCAAGAATGAAGAGTGGCTACGGCTACACCTGCCGCAAGAGGATGCCATCTCTTAAGTATTGGGCTAAATATTGTTTTCTCGTCAAAAGCCAGTTCAGTAACATCCTGTGCCAGAATGGAAAGAACAGGGAGATGATTTGGCTGGTTTCTGGACAATTTCTTGCTAGAGTTCACCTTCTTCAATTTCTGTCATGATACAAATCAAAACAAATCTTAGAGTCATACTTTTAACAGCAAAATAAGCAGGCAAACCTTAATGACAATAGGGAATATGATGAATATATGAAACTCGCCTGAGCAAAAGCAGTACATAACGAAGATCTTATGTATGTGTCAACCCTATCACGAGCCACATCAACTTGATTTTTCTTTCCGCGATACTCTTGAGAAATGCCTTCCACCAATATAGTAGCTGATAAAACGCCAAGAGAAACAACAGTTTCCAGAGAATCAATATTGTCATCATGGAAAATATCATGGTAATCACGAAGTCTTTGTTCAGCCCAATCCAGTATTGTATTCAATATGGAGCTCAAAATCTTAGAATAATCTGCATCCTTGGCTGCCTTTGCATCTTTTTCAATTTCCATCAACAGATTATTGGCAGCAAATAATAGGTCACTTTCCACTTGGCCAGTGGAAACATAACGGTGAAACAAAATCCAGGCAAAACAAAGATTATGTAGCATTTGATTAACTCCAAGGATCTCCCATGTCTTCTTTATGAGTTCTAAAACCTCATCAACCTCTTCAATAACAGATGTGGGCTCATTTACATCAAAACAAGCTTCTAAAAGAATTCGGTAGATTCTGAGATTCAACGGAAATCCTTCTGCCCAGCGGCATTTTTCAGAAATAGAACCGTCAAATGATCTGCAAGCGAGAGACATAACAACACTCCTTAAATTTTGCATTGATTCATAATTCTTTCCAGTTTCCAAGGGTCTTTCTACAGCCCCACGAATAATTTGCCGAAGTCTCCGTGCATCGGTGTTAGTGTTATCAAGCGGCAGGTGAGGATGCATAAGGAGTCCAGCTTCAAGAAGCTTGAAAATTCTCTTCTTCCAAGCTTCATATTCTTTCTGACTGGTAAAATCCGTAGGCTTGATCTGCTGCAACAGCTCCAAAGGCAGAACCATTGTTTCAATGCGTTTTCCAAGCTGAAACAAACATGCACATTAGTAATAATTAACTACAAATTATTTAATGACCGTGTCCATACATCCCTTATAAATAAGGATAACAAAATACTAGCCATATATAGAAAAGAAAAATTATAAAAACAAAAAAATTGGTGCTATTTCCAATAGTCTTAAGTAACGAAAACATGCGATCACTCTGCCCGAATTAGTTTCCGCGCGCAGAAACTTCCTGGTAATCTTCTCTGTCGTAGAAAGCGTATAATTACAAAAATAACCCTGTAAAAATCATAATTCCCCGAGTGGCCGACTCTCACCTGACTACCAGCAATCCTCAGCAAGGCTCTCCGGATTCTAGAATCGGCTTGCTCCGAGATTCGCATCTGCGCTCTCACCAGCTCACCAACGGTCACCGCTCGCTTCGCCTTCCCTTGACCCACCGACTCGCCGCTAACTCTCTTCTTAATCGATTTCATCCCAAGCGCCTTCTTGACTTTACTCGCCGCAGTCGACGTCAGCGATCGCTGTAGCGACGGCGCCGAAGAAAGCGACGGAGCCGGAGTGCGCTCCGCCCGCTCGGATTGCGGGATGTAAGTCAACGGCCGCACGCCGGTGCTCCGGCAGGCTCCGATGAGGATCTCGTAAGCGGTTTCCCGGAGCTCGGAATCGGATATATTGGGAGCCGCGTCGCCAAACGGCGAAACGACGTCGTCGATTGGGTAAGCGGGCATTATATGAACGTTATTATTATTATTATTATTAACGTGTCCCTTGGAGTCCCCCGGCGCCGCGGCTTTATCTCGAGAAGACTGAGACATGACTCTCTTTTTTTTTAATTTATAAATAATATAATTAAAGTGTTTGGGGATTTTGTTTTTTTATCAAAACCGAATCAAATAAAGAGGATTAAAGAACAAGACTTGAAGTGTTCGAACGAGTATGTGTAATAAGAAGAGTGATTCTTGCTTGACTTTTAAGGAAGTGATTGATATGAAATGCAATGTTAGAAAATTAAAAAAAAAAAGTGAAGAATCAAAATTAGATAAAAAGTTTGTAGATGTTTTAGCAGCTCCCATACAAATGAAAAATGATTAAGTTAGTTAGTGCCACAGCTGCTGGTGGTGGTGATGATGGTGGTGGATACTGGATAAGAAGACAACTATTTGAAAAGAAATGATAATAAAAACTGCGTTTGTTTCTGCACTTCAATTGCAATTCGGTAATAGTACACCTTTTTTATTTTTATTTTTATTTTTTAAATGAAATTATAAATTTATGTTAGACTAATACAGCTATTTTTTATAATTTTTTATTCAGGTTATATTGATGCAGGGTAGGTTTTTTCCTTTTTTTTAAATTACATAACGTCAAATTTGTTTATAATAAAATATTTAACTTTTGAATTTTTTAATCTCTAAACAGAAAAAAGCATTAAGTATACATAAAGTTGGATCTTTAATAATTAAATTTTTTTTTTAATTGGAAATGGGAAGGAAAGATCCATTGAGCATCGGTCAGCATCATTAGGTGACTGTGAAAGTTAATTTCATCGCATGCTACAAAGACGCGTGTATGAATAGTGATGGTGAGGTGATGCTTCAACGCAATTTTAAATGTTTTGAAATTCAGCGTAAAGCGGCAGCTGACAAACTGCCGAACCAATTCCTCTTTTCGCTTTATGAATGAGAGAGAATACTAACCAATTCCACCCTCTTATTTATTTATTTATTTTTGCTAATTCACCTTTCATAAAAGTCAGCCGTTGCGGTTTCGAATCTCTGCGCATGCGGGTTTTGCTATTTTCGTTAGGCATGGTCATTCGGTTCGGTTTTTGTCGTCGAATCGTGAAAATTGTTCACAAAATAAAAGATCGATTGTTTCTTATCTGATCCGATTTAAAATTAAATTAAAATTAGAGAATCAATCAGTTCACTGTTTTAAATTTTTAAAAAAATATTATTTATCTATAAGTAATAATATTTATTTATTGTGAAATTATTTTACATTAATTTTTTTACATAAATCGTAAATTATAGTGGTTACAATTGAATTGAATTAAGAAACTAATTTAAAATTTAAGTGAAAAGTTCAAAATTTTAGTTAATATAAAAGAAAAAATATTAAAATTCTTAAATAAACCAAACTGAAACATGATTAAAGAATTGAACCAAATCAAAATTATTTTGTTTTGATTTGGTTCTTTAATTGGGTTTGATTTCGATTCATTTATTTATGTATCAATCAATTTCGCTTTGGCTCGGTTTAGGGTTAGAATCAAACCAAACCGGTTAATGCCTTCATGACTAATGAAGCATTACAGGCTCAGTGGCTCACCCACGATTGTCTTAAATTAGATTTTTTAAGGACTAATTTGGTGATGCTGTAACTTTTAAAATAATTATTGTGAATTGTAGTATAAAAATAAAATTAATTAAATATTTGATAAAATTAGTTTTAATAGTACTATAAATTTTAAAAATAATTATATGTATTTAATAAATTTTATTATTAAACTACTGTAAGAATTAAATTACTAAAATGAACATAATGTTGAATAAATAAAGATTTTAATTTTATTTTTTTATTTTTTATTTTTATCTCAATATAATTGGAAATAAAAATAATTTCTTTAAATTTAATAATTTTATTTCTTAATTGATAAGATAATTTTAGATTTTTATAATACATATGAGGATCTATATAAAATTGTAGTCAAGTTTAAAACTAATTTTAAAATCATATTTTGAAAAGCTCATTCTTCCTTACTTTTCAAAATCTAATGTAGGACATAATGATTTTGCTAAGAGTAATTTAAAACAATTTACTAAGCACCAAAATTAACTTTTAACTTTTCAATAATACTTTTGAGCCTCTTAAAAATAATATCAAACAGACCCTAATTCTAGTATTTCAAAAAAAAAATTATTGAATTCCAATCATACCTCCAAACTTTATGAAAAAAATTAAAATTAAAAATATCAAATAATTTTGATAATGGTTGTGCAATTCTTAATTTACATTTTGTATCAACTAATCATTATATTGTTAACATTTTCGAGAATTTATTGATGTCACATGTGTAATTTTGTCATTTCATTAACCTTAATCCTAAATAAAAATTAATAATTAAACAAAACAAATCCTAATTCGTTCCCTAAATTAATTTTCTTTTCCTTCATTTTGATTTATTTTCCATCTTTTTTGAGTTTTCTCAATACTTAATAGGGTAACAACTGAAAGAAAACATACCAATAAATAATTACGCTTTTTCACCTCAAAGCAATTTGTCATCTTTGAAGAGTTGCAAATTAGATTTATTTTTTTTTTAAAAAAAAAGAAACCAATTATTTATATCAAAACAAAATTAAAATAGGACTGAGTCAATAAGTGTATCCACGATTTCTCAAGAAACAAAAGTATAAATACAGTCTGCCCAATCAAAAAAGGCCAAGCGTTGATTACCGATAATTATGATTTGTGTTGTCAATTTTGTGGTGGTGGCGCTGAGCGTTGATTACCGAGTCCCATCGTATCGCGCCGGTGTGTTGACATTTGGAGTTCCAAAGATGACCCGCACATGAACGAAAGAATACGTCAAATTAATAATACAAGATTCTGTGACGGCGGATGAAACATTCAAATTTAGAAGAGGCCAAGCCTATGTTACCGCAAGATTAAATTGGTAATAAAAAAAACAATAAGATGAAGCATTGAAATCGTGATAAATAATGTCAAACCGTATGGCATGTTACTAATTATGTCACACTGATTCGATTATGTATGTTACACTTGGGTGATTAAGAACTTCATTATTCAAACTTTAAATGTCGATCGTGTGTACATGTGATTGGGTGGTGTGTTACTGAAAGTCCATCCAATTAATAATTAATAAAAGCTGGTTGATAGCCATCATAAAAGGTCGACAGGTGGGATGTCTTTAACATTGAAGGAACTAAAACATTCAAAAACTGCAAGAAAATTGAGTGATTTACCTCGTCTGACTTCAGTTTGGCAGACCTACGAAATAAATTTAGAAGGGTTTAGTATAAATTGATTAAAAGATTTTGGACAAGATAATAAGAGCTAACAGAAAAAATAATAATTAAAATATTCAATTTCATTGACATAATCATTTTCAAACACTTCTTCAACTGCTCTCGATGTGTTTTCATGTTTTGAAAATATTGTATAATAGCTTCATTGTAAATACAAGTAAATACATCTTTTTCAGTATCTATAATTAAGTTATCATTCAACAATTGATCATCCATCCAGTTTTGAAGTCTATTCTCTCTGCAATGGCACTGGCTACGGATAGAATTAAAGCCAATGTGACTAATAAATAAACTAACATATATACTTTGTCTTTTTTAGTCTTTACAATTGTCCTTGCAAGTTCACCAATCCCTTTCAATCTTGAAAACTCTTTACTAGACCACAAATCTATGATGTAAACATCGAGTTGCATCTTACATGCTATAACATCTATAAAAAAATATTTTAGGATAAAATTCAGCAAGTCGTAATATTTTTTCTTTGTCAAAAGTTACAAATAAATCATTTGGGCATAGACAAGCCAAACAAATAAGCAACTCAGTAATTGAGTCATTGAAATGATTATTTTAAGTGGCTTTCACAGCAAATGGTGCCATGGTAGCATCTCTCAAGGAAAAATGTAAAGTCCATTTAAATGACATTCCAGACTAATCTAAATTCTTATTTTGATTGATAGCTTGTAAAAGGAGAACACTTCATATTACCAATTAGGAAAAAGTAATATTACGACTGCATAATGAT
Organism: Citrus glauca; assembly: GCA_029633175.1. NCBI lineage: Eukaryota > Viridiplantae > Streptophyta > Magnoliopsida > Sapindales > Rutaceae > Citrus > Citrus glauca. The sequence goes on from JAQOOD010000001.1 coordinate 10,035,048, forward strand.
TTCAACTATTAAAAAAATTAATCCAATTGATAATGTAAAACTCATTTACTCGAGTGATTGATCATAAAATAATGTAATAATTAGCATTCACATGCATAAACATTCATATCTATTTATCTCACAAGAATTCATATTCATGATTGTTTAATGACCACTCATGAGTATCTCATACATTGTCATATATGCTTCCAAAAATCTCAAAATCCATTTTTAAACTGATCGAATTACCCAAGAAATTCAGATTTCCCACTAGAACTTCAGTGTATGGAACAATTCAAATAATAAGAAATATTTCCTCCTGCATCGAGGGAAAATAAGATTTCCTCCTAAAACTTTAGTTTAGGGGAAAAGTTCAAAGAACAAAAAATATTCCCTCATACATCAACGAAAAACCCCTAGAACTTTAGTTTATGGAAAACGTTTTTAAAACAATTAATGTTCTCTCTTATTTTAAGAGAAAAGTAAATTCCTCATAAAACTTCAATTCAAGGGAAACGTCAAAGAACAATTAATATTTCTTCTTATGTCAAGGAAGAACAACTAGTATACTTACACAAAGACAAGAGAAAAGTTCATTGATACATTCCTCTCAAAATATATTCAAATGCATAGGGCATAGTTTTTTTCAAAAAGGCCACGTGGCCAATCAAACAAATGTCAAAACTCCCTATTCTGATCAAAGAATTTTCTAAAAAAATACAATTGCAAGGGGAGTAGTGTAGGTGCCATATTCCAAAAGGCACCTAACCATGCCATGTATCAATCCTATCAGATAATAGAAGCTATTCTGGGAAAATAATACCTTAGCTATTACGGGGTAAATAATATTCAAGCAATTTTGGGGAAATAACACCTAAGTAAAAATTCTCCCAGAGCTCATAAAAATGGCAAAAGGGGGAATTAGTTTTGCAATCTATTAGTTTAGGGAAATCATGCCCAAATGTCATACTAGTAAGAAAACACAGAGGGGCAGAATAATTTTCGAGATCAAATTCGCCTCCACGTGTACAAAAATAATGAGTGACACATGTCATTAGATTGAGGGTTCAAAGTAAAATCCTAAATCCACATAACTCATTATCTATAAATAGATACCGATCTCTAAGAGAAAGGAGGTCTTTGGCCTCCAAAAGAATACTTAAAAAGAGAAAATCATCTTCTCAATCTTTCTTCTTTCTTCTTTCTTTAATCTTGATTAAACATTAACTTGGGCGTCAAAGTGCTTTTTTCAGATACTCTTCCCTTTAGATTCGAGGCCAATGATTGTGACAAGTTCTCCACAAACTACAAATACTTGTGAAGGCAAAAAAATCCCAACACCTTCATCGATAAACCCTGGTTTTGAACATTGGTAAATGAGATTCCCTTCTTAGTGCAATGATTTCAAATTTTTTTGTTACAAAATATAAACGTATGGTAAGTTAAGTGTATAAATTACCTTCTACGATGGTATTAACTTTAAAAAAAAATTAAAACCCTAGCGTATGAGATTATGTTTAATTTGTAATGTCAAGTGTGTTAGGGTATTCTCAAACTAATATGCCTATTGACTGTTGTTTTGCAACTAAAGTCCATTGTGATGGTATTGCAGCATGGTGATTCAAATTATTTATCTAGAAGTTTGAACTTGAAGGATTTTCCAATTGAGTTTTGTACCAGCTAGCCCAAGACAGATAATGAATATGATTGTGCACTATATGTCATATTATAGAGAGGCATAAAATGTGGTCATGCCTTTTTAAGGGAGAGATGAAATTATGTTTTATCAGTTAAATGCAATAATCTACATGATGGTTTGATTGAATTAAAACCTTAGGATAACCCTCTAATTATAGTGTTTGTACATACTGTTTAGGTATGGTTTCATTCAGATACTGAGAGGGCACGCATTGCCCTCGAACTCATCATTTATAGTTCTAATTATTTAAAGGACAAGGTTCTTTCAAGTACCAAGAAGTATCAAAAGCATCTCAATGATGCATCATATTCTATTTATGAAGCAATTCAAAACAAGTGTTTATGTCAATGTAGGAGGTCGGTAAGTTGCATTTAATGTTTAACTGCTTTACAATTTTTTATTATGTAATGTCCATATATGTTATATTTGTATAACTGGCAATACCTTAAATTTTAACCGCAACATAATTGTGGAATGTAGTATTATTTTTATATATATGGTTGATGACAATGTTAGTTTAGTGTTCATAGGCACCTTTTATTAAGTGAATTGAATGATGGTTTCAACTCGTCGTACCCGTCATATGTAGACAAATTTTTGTAGCAACTAGCATAGTTTGAAATCAATGTGCTAAGTAAATATAAACCAACAAGATAGGTTAACTTGTACAATAATATGTTGATCAACAAAACAAAGAGTGAGTGTGCAGTTGAATGAGACAGTACATTCACAGCTTATGGCCATGGTGCTCGTTTTGAAAAGTAATCTTATCAATTCCAAATATGACCATAGTTTATCGGTGCAGTAAATGAAGTTGCAATGTTTTTGATAAGCTTTAAAAGGCAGATGTATTTATGGTTGGGATAGTTGTTCATTGTCTGAACTTCTTGTAAAAAATTATAATTATGAATCTGAAGATGCCCCTAGTGGTATACATTCATCTTGTTTGTTATGCCATCAATACATTCATGTAATGTCGGTGTGCTCATAGTGTGTAAGATGTATTTATCACGTCATCCCTATTTCATTCCAAGGCATTGCTATCACAAAAGAAGTCCATGCACTAGCTTGAACAGTCATTTAATTGTTGTTGTTGTAGCTAAGAACACAACATCTACTGCATTTTTATTGATATTGTTTTCCCACATTTACTCTCTTCACGAAATGCTTTGTGAAAACAACCTTTGGATCTTGCACAACATTGTCCCTTCTCTGTAAACGTTGCCTTGCTGGTTCTTCATTCTGATAGTTTGTCTCGAATCTTAATGTAAACTTATAAATATCTGTAATTGCTACATTATATGGCTACAGTAAATCTAGCATATCTTAGCAAACTTTGGCATAGTGTTTATCTACAATGAAGTTCTTTTTTTAATCAAATTCTTCTTCGGTAAAAGTATTGACCATGCGCTGGCAAAAATGTTTTAGTAGAATTTGTGCTTTTTACATTTGTTTGAGCATTTCAAGCCAAACGCCAGCAACACAATCCATGGGACACTTCTATAAATGTTTTACTTATTACATTTTACATTGTTTTTTCCCCATCAGTTGTTACTATCTTTAGCTACTTGTTATTCATTGCAGATTAAGTGTCTGTAACAACCATGTGTGTATGTGTTCTATTTCATTTGATAGTAAAGTAAAGCCGAAAACTATTGTTCGCTGATGGTGATTAATCTCGAAAATTACCACAAAGTATTTCCAATAAGCATTTTTCTTGCAAATGGCATTAAATGGCATAACATCACAAAACAATGCATAATCTGCACATAATCTACTGTCGCACTAAACTAAGTCCCCAAGTCAATTTGAACTAGAAACTATGAAGTCAAAATATAAAGGGAAATTAGCATTTGTATACCCTTAGTTTACTCCATTATAAAAAATACTACAACACTTTAAGGGTATATCACTCGTCCACTTTAAGTTGACAAAATGTATCAGCTAACCACCAAACCGTTAGTTGCCGTTTAAGTTTGATGATGTCAGAAGGGTAATTTGGTCTTTTCATATGATACAAGTTATAATTTAAGGGTATACAAGTGATGAAAAGAGAATTTAAGGGTATACAAGTGATAATTTTCAAGGGTAAAATTGTCAATTCACTGTAACTCCGTTAACTTTCAAACGGCAACTAACGGTTTGGTGGTCGGCTGATACATTTTATCAACTAAGGGTGGACGATTGATATACCCTCAAAGTGTTGTAGTATTTTTGATAACAGAGCAAATATAGGGTATATGAATGATAATTTCCCAAATATAAATAAGGATATAAGTTTTTCTTTCCATCTAGATATGATAGGCATGTCTTTATTCTCGATTTTTTAAACTTCTAGTGCCTTTTTAAATCTAGCATATTTTGCACATCCCTTTTAGTGTACCCAACTTTGTTATAACCTTTAGATCTATCAACCATGAACTCGAGTATCTGAGATGCCTTTACTCCCACTCTCTATAGTGATAAAGCCACAGACAAGTCAGAACCAATAACTCTTCTATGGTACCTTATGTGGTGCACAAGCTTTTGCCAGTTAACTTGTGATTATGGACTTCAGGAAAGAAACTACATACCCACTGGCTTTTTCCCTTATTCAAAATAATTTGGAATATTACCTTACAACCTGTCCTTGTCATTGCCCTTGCTTCTCTTAATCTACTTATTTTTTCAATGTGTTTTGTAGGTTTGAATCCTTCTTGGCTACACACTTATATTCCACCAGTGATAATCCTTTCAACATTACTACGTTTATTGTGTTTCTTGCGCCAATTGTCCTAGGTATTCCAAATAACCTTTTTAGCTACAAATTCTTTTCATACTGTGTTTCTGTGCACCAATTACCAAATTCTTTTCTTAACATTTGATTCTTGGATTTTATTATTGTTGTTGTTGTTGTTAATGATAAAAAATTTTACAATTAATTAATGTATTAATATATTATTAATGATAATTAATATAAATAATAATAATAATTTTTGAATAAATAATCAAAATTATTAAAATACAAAATAATAATTAAGACAATAGTTAATTAAGAATATTTTAGTAATTTTTAACAATTTAACTCATTCCAATTCCTATTTTAATACAAAGTAAATACATTAATAACAATCCAACTCATTCTGTTTCCGATTCTGATTCTGATTCTGATAGTCTAAGTGAACAACTTATTTTGATTCTCATTCCCCCTCTCTCATTCAAGCCCACTCGTATTCCTATTTATTCAAATTCCTCCCCATTCTAATTCTCGTTTAGTAAACACACCACAAATTCAATATATTTCACGTTCATTTTTATCACTATAGAATTTTTATCCATCATCATCTTCTTTAACTAATCCATAAAATAAAACCCTTGATTCATATATATCCATTTAACCATCAAACACTCAAACTCACCATCCAACAACTTGAGATACATGAATTAATAGGGTTAACAATTATATTATTCGATCATAAAACCTAAATAGACTAACTAAAACTTAAACAAGAATACCAAATCCTAAAAGGAATTAATAGGCAACAACAACAAAGATCACAATGAAGTAGCTGACACACTTGTGTCGTGTAGCCTAATCTCGAAGCAAATACTACTGATGTTATGAGTTGTTGTACAGCTATCAACACCCCACTGAAGTTGTTGATCTTTTCACTCAAAAAAAGAAGAGGAAGAAGAAGAAGAAAGGGAAAAATAAAAACAAATGAAGATAAAACATAGAAGAAGTGAACAAAAAAAATAAAAAGAAAAGGAAACGAAGAAGAACAAAGAAAAAAAGAGAAGAAAATAAAAGAAATAAAAATTGATTGGGTTTACTAATTTTGTTATTAGCGACTTAAGCACTTTGCACTTTTAAAAATAACAGTTAAATAAACGATTTTGGGTGCGTCATATAAAATGTCCACTCTACTTAGGTAGTTAGCAATTCCTATAATAACAATCCCTGTGGAGACGATTTTAAATATTTAATATTTTATTACTTGTTGTGTACACTTGCACATTGACACTAAGAGCATTTGAATTTATCCCAACAATACACCACGAGCATTTCAAATGGTATGTCGAATTCTTTACTAAGTGAATGGCACTTTGACTGCCGCAATATATGTTGTATTGTTTTCTAATGCTTTTGGTGTCAATGTGCAAGTGTACACAACAAGTAATATAATGATAAGTATTTAAGATCGTCTCCACATGGATTGTTGTTATAGGAATTGCTATAGTAATTTTATCATGCAAAATTTTTTATTTTAAATTTGAATTAAAATAAATTATTAAACTAATGAACTAATTAAAATAAAAACGCAATAAAAAATGCAATAACCTAAAATATCACGACAAATGCAAGGATATAACTAAGGGGAATAAAGTAGTTGAGTGGTTAAACTCACTTAATAAAGTAGTGAACCGAAATAATGAATTAAAATAAGTATTATCAAAACAACGTGCTATAACAAACACGTAGCAACACAAAATATTCGTCAATTAACATCAAGTTTGCTCATCACTCAACCATAAGTAAATTTAGTTCATACTTTGTGATAAAACAAGAATTAAAATAATTGCAACCATTAAACAATTCATTATAACGAGATAGAAACAAGAGATCAATAAATAAGAGTGAGATCCGCTTGATCTTCTTCTTGAATTTCTTAGTTGGAGCCAATAATTCTCTCTCTTGATCTTTTTTTTCTCTTATTTTGTTTCTTTATTTTTTCTCTAATGACGGCCCTTCTTTTTTTCCTTTGCTTTTGTGCTTCTTTTATAATTGAAAATTAGGGTAAACGGAAGTCTAGAGCGTGTATCTTCCAGATTATGAAACTCCATATCGTAATCTTCTAAGTATCTCGCACAAAATCTTCTTTGTCATTGCTCTAAAATAACTACAGCAATGATGCTGCAGCAACAGTGCTACAACATTGGCTTTAATATCTGCATTGTTCCAGACTTGTTTTAATTATTCTCTAACCAAGTTCTTTCCTCATCTTTACAAACCCATTACAGCCACATTCCTTCCTTAAAATTTGAGCTTCCAATCACCTACAATTATGCATATGATCTAAACACACAATTTATTCTAAATCAAACAAAATTTATTAAAAATAAACTAAAATTGATTTTCATGCAAAATATAACTAAAATGCAATAAAAACATGTCATTTGCTCTCTAAGTTTGGTTGATTTAAGTCTAAAAATATCATGAAAACTCTCATTCCATAGAGTTATCAATACACAACAAAGTTGTCTTGCTTCAAACCCAACTCTTGTAGGAAATTCTTCATCCACAAGATTTCTTTGCAACCTTCAGTGATCATAATATACTCTATTTCAGTGGTAGACAAGGCAACACATTGCTGAAGTCTGGACTGCCATAAGACTGCTTCCCCTGCAAAGGTGAGCAAATATCCTGATAGAGATTTTCTCGAATCAACATCTCCTGCCACAACTACATCTGTGTACACTTGCAACACATGATCGTCACCACCAAAACATAAACATACCTTGGAAGTGCTTCTTGTTAACATGAATATGTTAATAATATTGATTTTGTTGATAACAAACTTTAAATGATTTTTGATAAAAATGTTAGAGTTATTTTTTAATAAATGAAAGTCATAAAAAATGTTAGAGTTATTTCTTAATAAATGAAAGTCATAAAAACCACTCCATTCATACTTACAAAAGATAGATTTTCAAATTGGGAAAAGATTCTTTGCAAAATCTGGTTTAAAATGTGTTTCTAGAAATAAACGGTGAATCGGTAATTTTGAAACGGTTAACCGATTAAGACCAGAGAGCAACAATTTGTCTAAACTCTAACTGTTAGTGAAAAACGAAAAAATGAAAAGGCTACTGGAAACTAACAGCTAACCATTTACTACAAACGGTTAACCGATAATGTCCAGAGAAGTGACTTCATACAAGTCCTTAACCATTTTCTAAAAACGGATAAGTAATGTTCATCTTGCAGGTCACTGGAAACTAACGGCAAACCATTTATTACCAAATGATTAACCGATAACATCCAGAGAGTCACTTCATGCAAAGCCTTAGCCGTTTACTTAAAATGGATAACTATTGTTCATTTTGCAAGTTACTGGAAACTAACGGCGAACCGTTTATTACAAACGGTTAACCGATAACATCCAGAGAGTCACCTCATACAAATCCTTAACCATTTACTATAAACGGATAATGGGTATTCATTTTGCAGGTCTCTGGACGTTAAAGGCGAAAGGGTAACCATAAACAGCAAACCGTTTATTTGAAATCTGGCTCAACGGTAACTTTGACCAGCACAAATGAACCGTTTTCAGGCAGACAGTCAGTAACGGCTAGTTTTTCAGCTCTAAATATAAATAAGCTCATTCAAATCCAAAGAAGACTTATCACAACACAACCATTGAGCTTATAATCAAGTTTACAATCTTCATAAGAGCTTTAAACATATTCTTACTTTATCTATTCACACTTTGAGAATTGATTTATAATCTTAGATATAGTGTGAGAGAAAAACAGTTTGTAATCTTTCTTTTTGAGTGATTGTAAGTGTTGGGATACACTTGGGTTAAAAGATTGGGGATAATCTCTTATTGTAAATGTTATTAACACCTTGGAAGTCAAGCGTAAGCAATTGAAGCCTTGGAGGTTTGCTTAGTGAAATCTTCAAGCCCGGAAAGTTTGGACGGGTGGACGTATGCGAGGTTGGCTGAACCACGTAAACATCTTCGTGTTTGATTCTCTCTTCCCTTATCTTTTTAAATTATGATGGATTTAATTATTATTATTTTTTATTTGCATTTAGATTTGCATGATAATTCCTTTTTTAGTTGAATAATTTATAAAAATCTAATTCACCCCCCTCTTGAGTTGCCTAGATAGTATTTCATTTGGTATCAAAGCTTGGTGCTCTTGTTCAAACTTAATCGTCTAGAGCTAAAGATCAATGACAACTTAAAATGATTCCACATTTAGGGAAGGACAATCCACCACTAGACAACCTTTCTTTGATGGAAATGATTACCCTTATTGGAAAACTAGGATGAGAATTTACTTACAAGCCCTAGATTATGAGATTTGAGAAATTGTTAATGATGGTCCTTTCATGCCTTTAACAAAAAATGAAGTCGAAGAAGATATTCCAAAACCTTCACAGGATTGGAATGAATTCAAAAAGAGAAAAGCTTCTCTAAACTCCAAAGCCATGAACGCCTTGTTTTGTGCACTAGATAATAAAGAGTTTCATAGAGTGTCTAGTTGTGAAAGTGCTAATGAGATTTGGCACAAAATTGAGGTTGTCTATGAAGGCACAAACCAAGTGAAAGAATCTAAAATAAGTAGGTACACTAGGCAATATGAATTATTTCAAATAGAACAAAATGAAAATGTGTACTCTATGTATACTAGATTCACGGATATAGTGAATACTCTAGGAGCTCTAGGGAAGACTTTTTCAAATAGCGAAAAAGTCAAGAAAATTATTCGGTTGCTACCTAAGGAATGGAGACCAAAAAGGACTGTCATTGAGGAAGCAAAAGATTTAAATACTTTACCTCTTGATGATTTAATTGGTTCTCTTATTTCATATGAATAAGATTTGGCAGAAGAAAAAGTGCATGAGGAGAAGAAGAAAAACATTGCTCTCAAAGCTTCAAAACATGAGAGTGATTGGGAGAGTGAACCAGATGATGAAGAGCTAGTCATGCTAGCAAGGAGGTTCAGAAAATTCTTCAAGAAAACTGGAGAGCGAAGAAATTTCAAAAACTTTAAGAACCATAGGGAGAAGAAGGAGGCAATCACAAGCTATGAATACAAGAAGCCTGGCCATATTAGATCGGAGTGTCCACTTATCAACAAACACAAGAAGAAAGCCATGGTTGCAACTTGGGATAATAGCGAGGAAGATTCAAGGGATGAGGAAGGATCGCAAAAAGTCTCAAACCTAGCATTTATGGCAATAGGAGACGATGATGATCTCAATGAAGTAAGTGATCCTACCTATGATGAATTGTATGATGCTTTTAAAGATTTGCATAATGAGTTGATGAAGATTGGTAAAAAGAATGCATGTCTTAAAAAGGAAATGGCAAAGCTTAAAAATGAAAATGAATCTTTAAATACAAAAATTGTATGCCTAGAAGTAGAAAATAAGACTTTGCATTATGAAATTGCATTATCAAATTAGAAGCCTAGCATTGTACATGAGCACTTAGAATCACACATAGATGAGTTGAAAAATGAAAATGAAATGCTCAAGAAAAAGAGCAATAAGTTAAATAAGATTGTCTTAAAATTTACAAATGGGCAAAAGATGTTGGATAATTTGTTAAACTCACAAAAATGTGTATTTGACAAAAGTGGCATCGGTTATAAACTAAATTTGAACAAAAATTCTACAAGAGCTATTTTGTGAGGAATACATCTATTAACAATAAAATTACATGTCATCATTGTAATCAAGATGGTCATATAAAAAATAGATGTGTAGTGAAGAGAAATGCATATTATGGTGTGAAATGTATTTGGGTTCCAAAAGGAACCATTGCTAACTCTCAAAGACCCAAAAAAGTTTGGGTACCTAAAACTTGAGATTTTCTCTGCAGGGCTTGAAGAAGAAGAAAAAGAAGTGGTACTTGGACAGCGGCTGTTCAAGACACATGATAGAGAATTATTCTTGGTTCTCAAGCTTCACCAAAATTGAAAATAGTGGAGATGTATCTTTTGGAGACAACTCAAAAGGAAAAATTCTTAGAATTGGAAATATTAGTAAAGTATTCTCAACTCTAATTGAGAACGTATGTTTGGTTGAGAACTTAAAACACAACTTAATTAGCATTAGTCAATTATGTGACAAAGGCTATAAAGTCATTTTTGATAAATTTAATTGTGTCATCGAAAACTCTTGTGATGGCAAAATCTTGTTTGCTGGTAATAGGTGTGGTAATGTTTATACTATTGACATAGAATGTGCATATTCTCTTGATAAATATTTTTCCGCATTACATGATGATAATTGGCTATGGCATAGAAGATTAGGACATGCAAGCATGGATTTGATTTCAAAAATTGTGAAAAATGATTTAGTTGAAGGTCTTCCAAAAATCAGTTTTCAAAAAGATAGAATTTGTGAAGCATGTCAATTTGGAAAACAAATCAAGACTTCCTTCAAAAACAAGAATCATATCTCTACGTCAAAACCGCTTCAATTAGTTCATATGGATTTGTTTGAACCTTCTAGATATGCTAGTTTAAGTGGTAAATATTATGCATTTGTAATTGTGGATGATTTTTCTAGATACACATGGATATTATTCTTAACTAATAAGGATGATGTCATTGATGCATTTCGAATTTTCTATAAAGTTTCAAAATGAAAAGGGTTATTTTATTACTTGCATTAGAAGTGATCATGGTGGAGAGTTTGAAAATCATGAATTTGAAATTTTTTATAATAACCTTGGCATTGAACATCAATTTTCATCATCTAGGAGTCCACAACAAAATGGAGTAGTAGAGAGAAAGAATAGGTCTATTCAAAAAATAATTAGGACCATGCTGAATGAAAACTCTTTGCCTAAGTATTTTTAGGCCGAAGCCGCCAACACCGCTTGTTATGTTTTAAATCGGGTGTTGATTAGACCTAATCTTAATAAAACTCCATATGAGCTTTGGAAATATAGAAAACCCAACATTGGTTATTTCAAAGCTTTTGGATGCAAATGCTTTGCGTTGAACACAAAAGATAATCTTGGTAAATTTAATTCAAAATCTAATGTTGGTATTTTTCTTGGTTATTCAAATTCAAGCAAAGCTTATAGAGTGTATAACAAAAGAACTTTAGTTGTGGAGGAATCTATGCATGTTACTTTTGATGAGTCTAACCTCCTCTCTACGCAGAAAGCCATTGTTGATGATAATATAGAAGAAGAACAACAAGAAGAAGCATCAAATGACAACCAAGAAGATGCACCATATGGAATCCAAGAGGAACATCATGAAGAACCAAATGTGGAGCAAAATGAATGTACTTCTCAAACACTCCCCAAGGAGTGGAGGTATGTTTCCTCTCACCCTAAGGATGTAATTTTAGGAGATCCCTCACAAGGGGCTACTATTAGATCATCTCTTAGGAACACATGTGAGCATGTTGCATTTATTTCTCAAATTGAACCAAAATCTTTTGCGGATGCTGAAAATGATAAATCTTGGATTATGGCAATGCAAGAAAAGTTGAATCAATTTGAGAGAAACAATGTGTAGGAGTTAGTTCCTTATCCAGAACATCAATCCATTATAGGCACTAAATGGGTATTTAGAAATAAAATGGATGAATCATGTGTAGTTGTAAGAAATAAAACTAGACTAGTAACTCAAGGTTACAACCAAGAAGAATGAATTGATTTTGATGAAACTTTTGCACCTGTAGCAAGGCTAGAATCCATTAGAATGTTGTTAGCATATGCATGTCATAAAGATTTTATTCTATATCAAATAGATGTCAAAAGTGCTTTCTTAAATAGATATATTATAGAGGAAGTTTATATGAAACAACCCCCTGGTTTTGAAAATGAAAAATTTTCTAATCATATATATAAGTTAACCAAAGCTTTGTATGGTTTAAATAAGCTCCTAGAGCTTGGCATGATAGACTTAAAAATTTCTTGTTGGATAATGATTTTTTTATGGGAAAAGCGAACACAACTCTCTTTGTTAAGCATAAGAACCAAGACATACTTATTGTTCAAATTTATGTTGATGATATTATCTTTGGTTCTACTAATTAGTTGTTGTGTAAAGAATTTTCATCATGTATGAGCCAAGAGTTTGAGATGAGTATGATGAGAGAGTTGAAGTACTTCCTTGGACTTCAAATCAAAACAAAACGAGAAAGGCATTTTCATAAACCAAGCCAAGTACGTGAGAGACCTACTCAAAAGGTTTAGCTATGAAAATGGAACGGCAAAAAGCACTCCTATGAGCACTACCATCAAGCTTGAAAAAGATGAAAAGGGCAAAGAAGTGGATATTAAAATGTATCGAGGTATGATCGGATCTTTACTTTATTTGACTGTAGTAGACCCGATATCATGTTTAGTGTATGTTTGTGTGCAAGATTTCAATCATGTCCCAAGGAATCCCATTTGATTGCTGTTAAAAGAATTTTTCATTATTTGATTGGAACCATAGATGTTGACCTTTGGTATCCTAGGGGAACTCATATAGATTTAACATGTTATTCGGATGAGGACTTTGTCGGTCATAAAGTGGATAAGAAAAGCACTAGTGGAACTTACTTTGTTCTAGGACACTCACTTGTTTCATGATTTAGTAAGAAACAAAATTTTATTGCTCTTTCAACTACCGAGGCTGATTACATAGCCGCCGGAAGTTGTTGTGCACAAGCACTTTGGATGAAAACAAACACTTAAAGATTATGGGATTAACCTTGAACAAATTCCTATTAAGTGTGACAATACTAGTGCTATAAATCTTTCAAAGAATCCCATTCAACACTCTAGAACCAAGCATATAGAAATTAGACATCATTTCTTGAGAGATCATATTCAAAAGGGAGATATTGCATTAGAGTTTATTTCCATGGAAAAACAACTTGCCGATATTTTTACTAAACCTCTTTGCGAAAAATAATTTTTTAAAATTCGGCATGAACTTGGGATGATAAAATTTTCGCATTAATGTCTCTATTCATGCTATTGAGTGTGCTGAATTAATTGACGTATAATTGTGATCTAATGGTTATGAATTGTTTGAGCTTGATTGTCAAATGATGAATTTGTCTTGTTATTTCTTGATTATATGAATAAATTGGTCGAAAACATGTTAATAAATCATGCATTAAAATGGCTCATAAAATATTTTCAGATCAATTAAATGATCTGGAAATTTATTATTTGCTGGCAAATATTAAATCAAATGTGCGAAAATTTAGATAAAATAAACGGATAACTGTTTCCCATAAACGGTAAACCGTTTTGCTCCGAAAACTAGAATTTGTGTCTGTCCTCTTACCCTTTCACCGTTTTCTAGAATCGGTGAACCGTTTGTTGGCAGAGAGTCATCTAACTGTTACCCTTAACCGATAAGCTCTTAGTCTTTCACCATTATCCAGTCTCAAGCCTCTGTTCGTTATCCTTTAACCGTTTAGAATAAACGGTTAACCGTTTTTGCGTTCTAAAACTGTTCAAATCCTTTCCCTTCTCCCTCTCCAACTTTCCCTTTCACCGTTATCACCACTGTGATCGATTTAATTATTATTATTTTTTATTTGTATTTAGATTTGAATGATAATTCCTTTTTTAGTTGAATAATTTATAAAAACCCAATTCACCCCCCTCTTGGGTTGCTTAGATAGTATTTCACTTCTGAGATATTTGAGAATCCACTTCACTGCTGCTTAGAGTTCTTTGCCTAGATTGGAGAGAAACAGATTGATTACTGTCGATAAATTTTATAATTAAGTGCTACCAATGCCAATGTGCAAGTATACACAACAAGTAATAAAGTGATGACTATTCTAGATCGTCTCCACAGGTATTGATGTTACTCGAAATGCTATAGCAATCACAATAGTGCAAATCAACTTAAGGTTGAAGTTAAAAATCATGAATTGAGTTCTATCGTAATTAATAATTGTAAGAGAATAAAGTAAAACAATACTGTAATGAAATAAACTAAATTAAATGTGTCTAAGATTCAATTGAGATTATGGTAGTTGAATGATCAAACTTTCCTTATGGGCTAACTGTTTTTCATCAAGTTGACTCCAATTGTTACGGCAAGTGCCGCAGCACTGGACAGAATTAATCTGCATCCTCAGCTGTCTCATATTAGAACTCTTATACCCTTCAATACACTAGCAATGACCAGTTGCTAATCTACTCATTATATGGCTTTATAACCCTTTTTGTCTCTCCACCCTATAAAGTGAGCATTAATGTCTAGTGTGTTACAAATCTTAACTTCAAGTATTGCCGTTTTGGGATTTAAGATAACTTAATCCAGGAAACTTTACTTAAAATCAAATAATACTCTAATAATATCCACTAAAGCATACCATTTTGCTGCTCTATCTTAACTGGAAGTATTAAATGGGTGGTCAACCGAAACAACAGTTATATTAATAATAACTACTAGAGTAAAGTGCTACAGTAATGGCATAACAATTCATAAGAACAGTCAAGAACCCATTGGATTATTCGTCACTCAACTACAAGCAAATCTAGTTCATATTCAGAATGAGAAAAGTAAATATAAGTATATTGTTCACGGGATATATCAGAACAATCAAAGAAAAAAAAAGAGTAAAAGTTGAGAACAACGAAAAGCAAATCCAAATAACTCTGCTGGAGTCCTCAATTATGCTGAAGTCGTCTCATTTTATTCCAATCTTCTTCTCTTTTTTTTTCTCTAATGAATTACAAATAATCTTCTTGCCACCTTTCTATGTGTTATACTGCAAATTAAGGTAAAGAAAAGTTTGTGGGTGTGCATGAGTTAAATTAGGAAACATATAGTTCGTGATTCTACAGCTGACCAGCACCTAAGTTTTCTCTTGCATTGCTCCCAGATTGCTATAGCACTGGTTGCTCTAACATCAACTACAACATTGCACTATTCCCGATTATGTTTTACTTCTTTTGCGGCCATCTTCTTTCCTCCTCTTGCTCATCTAATGTCTCACTATCCCTTCATGAATTAAGACTTTCTGAAAACCTTCAATTATACACCTGGTTTTAGCATAAATTATTTTAATTCAAGCAAAACTTATTAAAACTCAACTAACATGAATGTTTATGCAAAATATAACCAAAATGTAATAAAAACACCTTACTTGTTTTCTAAGTGATCTCGATTTAAGTTTAGAATTGATGTAATAACTCTCATTTTCTAGAGTTATCACACCCCCGAATTTAAACCATTACTTGTCCTCAAGTAATGACAATATATTAACACTTCACGTAAACAATCATGAAACACAACTTTATCTCTTTTATCAAATTTACAAGGATTCTTCCACCTTCATATCACAATCCTAACCATGCAAAATGACTATAGTAAATAAGTTCTATACTTAAGCTTCTTTCTGCCCATAATGTGTGTGTGCTACTTTGATTGAATTCCAGAGATGCTATAACATCACCAAGAGACTGCATGTAATTCAGCAGTGACAGAATTTCATTCATATATGGGGTAGCATAAATTTCACATACTCAAACTGTGATGATTTTAATATTGAAAACTGGAGAGTATTCAACCTCCTCACTGCAACATTTATCTTTCATGTGAATGTCAATCAATTGTAATGATGACACCCAGTTACTCAAACTCTGCCCAAATCAGAGTTGCTGCAGCAATATCTGTAATATAATCTTATCTATAAATATATTTTACTCAAGGCTGAACATGGGACTCATAAACAGACCTGACTACTCAATGCCTTAGACATAGGACTTCTTTTTCTTTCTTTTTTTAAATGCTACAGCATTGCTCATAACTCTCTCTACCTTTGAACACAATTCTGCATATGGGCTAAATACTCAGATCTGGTTACTCAGCAACTTGATCCATTGGAATAGAGTTTATTTCATAGATATCACGGTCGATCAAACTTGCTTCTCCCCTCAAACTTAAGATTTTTTTTATTCTTGTCTCTGCTCTAGCAATCTCATACAATTCAACCAAAGTCTAAGTGTTGGGACAGAATTTCACTTTCATCTATAACTATCTCTACTGAATAAATACTTAATAACACTCTATTTATCTTCATTAGGTTTTCAAATCCGTACATAAATATTAGATAATAAAGCTTCACACAATACACAACACAAACGTAAACACGTGCATTCAGAAACACAATCCCCCAAACTTGAGAGTTGATGTGTCCTCACAAGCATACATAACAAAGCCACACAAGTTGATAAGGACATTAAAGACCTTAAAAAATACCACACAAATTGAAAAACAGAAGAAAAGAAAAGTTTTTTTTAAACACCAAATAAATTGACTAGCAAGGATGGAATACTTCCTTGTGGGTAATACTGCTGCAACATGACGGGCAGACATCATCGATTCTTAGAGGCACTGTGCAGCTTATCCTTTGGTGAAACTTATGGAAAAGTAATTGAAAATGTCTTTGGCTTTTTTTTCACGGGACTTGTGAGAGGATTTTTGGCTGGGGTAGCTTGAGTGATTGCCACTAATTTGGTCCGTTTTGGTTGGGTTAAGGCTACTACAGCAATGTCTTTAGCATACTATCCTTTCTTTTGCTGAATTATCGCAGATTGGTACGAACAGGTTGGCTAGGAGTTTGCTGTGGAGGAGTTGGAGTTGATGCAGCAGCAGCCTAGCCCTCCGCTGTGATGGTAGCAATAATATCAAGTAGCTGCTTGGCTTTTACAGGTGTAGGCGTAACTCTGGTTGCTGCAGCAGCCAACTCTGCATCAACTTGCTCCATTTCATCTTCAGAGGCTGGAGGTGTTGCTATTTTTTCCTTGCCCTTGCCCTTACTCGTAAGGACTAGAATGGAAGGTTCCTCTTCAGGGTCTTCATTTTCCTCTTCTTGAACAATGTGCCTTTTTTCTGGTTTTGAAATGAGTTGGGATGGAAAGTTCTCACGTTCTTTCTTAGAGTCGTCCTTTGCCTCTGTGGTTAGCTATCAGTCGTAGATTTGTCACCTTGTTCCTTAAGTTGATCAGATAGTTCGCATCTTCTGATTCTACCTCTACTTGTGATTCAACTGCGACTTCTTCTTTTAGTTCATCTATGGCGGTGCCTTCTTCACTGGCTTCTGCTGGAGCACCTATGGTATTGGTGTCAAAATTGTACTGCTGGAGCAATAAATCAGGGAAGTTTCAGTGAGTGCTTTTCATGTAAAGAGCAAATTAGTATAGCACAGGATTCTTTAACTACTGATCGGGGCTTACCAAATTGGCGTAAAATTCCTTAAATACTAGTAGTACAGGATTTCAAGGGTGGTTGCAAAACTCTAACCATCCACACTTTGCTGCAACATTGTGTATTGTTTGCGCAATTCTGATGAGTTGTTCAGGGAATTGAAACCTTTTTTCTTCCAGAATCTTTCCTGGCTCAATGAATTCTTTATATATTTTTTCGACGTGGTAACTCTGGAAGCGTGGAGGATCTTTGAGTCAGCTAGCTGTTTTCTTATACCTTGGCATGGCTCTAGTAGTAATAAAGTAAGGATAATGTCCCTGAGATTAAAAGGAGAAGATGAGGGTAAGAATTATTAGAGTCATGCATGTGAATGAGAGGGGGAATAATACTGTAGGTCACTACACACAGTGATTCCCTTTTTATAGTTGAATTTAAATGAAGATAAATCTTGTAAATAAATATAAATTAGGAAAGAAAATATTTTGAATATAATGAGTATATCCCAAACACATAGGCCAACGAAATTAATGCATTAATTTCGGAGATTTTTTCTCAATTACTATCCAAATCCATGCTGCCATCTGTCATGATTTATTTCCAACAGTAAGTGAAGGGCTCTAAATTTTAATTTACTATAACGGTAATATTAGGCGTTGTAGCACCCATTTGTTTGCTCTAGCAATGGTTACATACTCCCCTTCAATGCCTTCTCACGTGGCTTGCCTTTGCACTCTATCACCATACAACCCCACTGGTCAAAATAGAAATCGAATGCCACTCATAATTACCACAAAAACTAAAACTAATTCTAAAAAATAATTAAAAATAAAGAGATCAAATGATAGCAACATTAAAAAGATGTAATAATGTAAAAAGATAAAACTAAGTAACTTGAATTGAACAACAAAATTAAATAAAATGGAAGAGAGGGAGAGCCGTCAACAAAACTAAAAATGGTCAAACTTGGTTTGAGATGGCTATCTCCACAATGGGTGCCTCTAATTGAGCGCTTAATTTAAAATCCTTTAGCCTGGCCTTCTTTTACTGCTCAATAGCTGAGTTCTTTAAGGAGTAAAACCTCCTTTGAACAATCTACCGCTAGGTGTATGTAATGCTTAACCCTATGTCCATTAACTTTAAATTTTTGACATGTTTGTTCATCTAGAAGATCAAAAGCTCCATAAGGATAAAATTTTAACAGCCTAAAAGGTCCAAACCATCATGATTTTAGCTTACCTGAAAATAATCTTAGTCTTGTATGGTGGAGCAGCACTAGTTGACCAGGGCTGAATTGCCTGTTTTGAATATGCTTGTCATGCCAATGTTTTGTCCTCTCTTTATAGATTCTCTCATTTTCATATAAAAATAGCATTAATTAATTAAGCTCGCAAAGTTGAAACTTCTTTTGCTCTACTGCAGCATGAATATCCCAATTTAACTTCTTCAGTGCCCAGTGTGCTTTATGCTCTAACTCTAGTGACAAATGACAAGCCTTCCTATAAATAATTCGGTAATGAGACATGCCAAGTGGATTTTTGTATATTGTTCTGTATACCCATGGGGAGTCATGTAATTGCAAAGACTAATCTTTCATTGTTGGGTTTACTATTTTTTCTAAAATCTTTTTAATTTCTCTATTAGACACTTTAGCCTGACCATTGGATTGAGAGTGATATGTTATTGCTACCTTGTGCCTGACTCCATATCTTACCATAGCTGTAGCAAAGATTTTGTTGCAAAAATGAGTACCATCATCACTAATAATTGCTCTAGAAGTGCCAAACATGGAGAAAACATTTTTTTGAAGAAAAGCCACCACTGTTTTAGCATCATTGGTAGGTAATGCTGCATCTTCTACCCATTTGGGGACATAATCCATAGCAATAAAGATATATAAGTTCTCAAAGAATTGTGGGAAAGGTCCCATGAAATCTATTCCCTGGACATAAAAAACTTCCACTTCCAGATTGTTAATCAATGGCATTTCATGTCTTTTAGTTATGTTCCCTGTCCTTTGACATCTGTCACAGCATTTAACAAATTCATAAGCATCTTTAAAAATAATAGGCCAGTGATAACCTGATTGTAGAACTTTAGCAGTTGTTCTGTGACCACCAAAATGTCTTTCATATGCTACAGCATGGCATGACTCCAATATGTAGGGGATTTCTCCTTCTGAAGCACATCTTCGTATTACTTGATCTGAGCATAACTTATATAAATGTGGGTCATCCCACTGATAACTTCTAATATCATGAAGAAATTTTTTTCTCCTAAAACTTCAGCTCAGGTGGTAGCATCTCACTTACTAAGTAATTAGCAAAAGCTGCAACATCTGTGCTTGTTGTACTACCAACAGCTGTTCATCAGGAAAAGTTTCAGTGATGTCCTTCCTTGTCAATGTACTAATGTCTACTTCCAACCGTACAGGTGGTCTGCTACTTGATTCTCAGCCCTCTTTCTATCTTTAATTTCTAAATCAAATTCTTAAAGCAATAAGATTCATCTTATTAATCTTGGTTTGGCATCCTTGTTTGAAATTAAGTATTTAATGGCTGTATGGTCTGTGTATACAATCACTTTAGCACCCACTAAGTAAGCTTTGATTTGTCAAAAGCAAATATTACTGCTAGCAGCTCTTTCTCTGTAGTGGTGTAATTGATTTGAGTTTGAGTAAGAGTTTTGCTTGCATAGTATATAGAGTGAAAAACCTTATCCTTTCTTTGCCCTAATACTGCTCCCACAGAATGATCACTAGCATCAAACATCAGTTCAAATGGTAAAGTCCAGTTTGAAGATATAACTATTGGAGCAATAATCAGAGCTTTCTTTAATTCTCCGAATGCTTGAAGACAATCTTTGTCAAAGTGAAAGGGCTTGTCATGTTCTAGCATTAAGCATAATGGTTTAGTTACCTTTGAAAAATCCTTAATGAATCTTTTGTAAAATTCAGCGTAACCCAAAAAACTCTTGATACCCTTTATTGAAGTGGGAGGTGGCAGTTTATCTATCACCTCTATCTTGACTTTGTCTACCTCAATGTCTTTCTTGAATACCTTATGACCCAACAATATTCCTTCTTACCCAACAATATTCCTTCTTACACCATTAAATGACATTTTTCCCAATTGAGTACTAAGTTAGTCATCTCACATCTTTTAAGAACTTTTTTCAAGTTGTGTAAACAATCATTATATTTCTCTCTAAAAATTAAGAAGTCATCCATGAAAACTTCTAAAGTCTACTATACCATATTAGAAAAAATAGACATCATACATCTTTGAAAAATTGCTAGAGTATTGCACAACCCAAAGGGTATTCTTCGGAAGGCAAATATTCCACAAGGACAGGTAAATGTAGTCTTCTTCTAGTCTTCTGGGGCTATAACAATCTGGTTGTAGCCTGAATACCCATCTAGAAAGCAATAGTACTATTTTCCAGCAAGTCTGTCCAACATCTGATCTATGAATGGAAGTGGGAAGTGAACTTTCCTTGTGGCTTTGTTGAGCTTTCTGTAATCCATACATACTCTCTATCAAGTCACTGTCCTAGTAGGAATAAGTTCATCTCTCTCATTAGCTATCACTGTTATCCCTCCCTTTTTAGAATACATTGAACTGGTTAACCCATGAACTGTATGATATGGGATATATTATCCCAGCATCCAACCATTTCATGATTTTCTTTTTCACCACTTCTTTTATAATAGGGTTTAACCTTCTCTGATGCTCCACCGAATTGTTGTGGCAATCTTCTAACAGGATTTTGTACATGTATATTGATGGGCTTATCCCCTTGATGTCTGTCATGGCCCATCCAATTGCTCTTCTGTATCTTCCAAGCAAATCCACTAGACTTTGTTCTTAACCTGCATTCAAGGTAGATGAAATGATTACAAGGAGTGTGTTGTTTTGACCAAGATAAATATATTTCAAATGTGAAGGTAACAATTTTAATTCAAGACTAGATGGTGATTTAATAGATGATAAAGTTGTTTTTACTTCCTTGTCTGAAATACTCAAATACTCAATAAACTTGTTGTACCTATCAGATTACTTTTCTTCCTTTTAGTCTATTTGGTTTTCTGCAACATCTTCATCTTCTAAATCTTCAAAGGTGATAACTTTGTTGATCTCTTTACTGCAGCATCTGTCCATTCTGTCTACTACAACAAAATCTACCACACTTAAGAAATTGTAATCTTCTACTTCATCAGGGTTCTTCATAGCCTGTAGTACATTAAATGTGACTTACTGATTATTCTCTTTCATGGTGAGCTCTCCTTTCTGTACATCTATCAAAGTCTTTCCAGTTGCTAGAAAAGGTCTTCCAAGTATAATAGGTACCTCTTTATCAGTTTCAAAGTATAGTACAATGAAATCTACTGAGAAGATGAAATTGTCAACCTTCACCAGTACATCCTCAATTTTTCCTTCAGGGTATGCATAAGATCTGCTAGCCAATAAGAAAGTGACTGTTGTTGGTCTGCATTCCCCTACTCTCAACTGCTTAAATACATACAATGGCATTATATTAATACTGACTCCTAAATCACAAAGTGCTATGCCAGTGTACTTAGTTCCTATAGAGCAAGGTATTGTAAAACTTCCTGGATCCTTCACTTTTGTAGAAATCTTACTTTGGAGTATATGACTGCTTTCTTGTGTTAAAGAAATAATTTCAAATCATCCCAGCCTTCTCCTTCGTGCCAAGATTTCCTTTAGAAATTTCACATAATTTGGCATTTACTCCAAAGCTTCCACAAAAGGTATATTTATGTGTAACTACTTCAGTACTTCCAGAAATTTGCTAAACTGCTTGTCTTGTTTTTGCTTCTGGAATCTCTGTGGGAAGGGTGGTGGATGTCTAAATTGTTGGGTAGCTTCAGGAAGTACTAAACTCTGCTTATTTGCTTTGGTGTAGGTCGTGGCTACTGGTGTTGCAATTTCTTTTTTAGCATGTTCTGGTTGAGTTCCCTTTGAATTTGTTGTAGCTTGGCTCATGTAACCAGTGTCTTGATGGGGGGGTTGTTGTAACGTGTTTCCATTTTAAGGTAGTGTTTGTGAGGAATTGAATTCCATCCTATTTTTTGTCACATCAACTAAGATATCAACATTCTTTCCAGATCTCAAATTAATTACTTTGTAGTGTTTTTGCTCTCGCTCCTAGGGTCTTCTGTGTTGTTAGGTAAGCTTTCTTGAGTTCTGCTATTCATTGTTGTGGCAAGTTGTCCCATTTAGTTTTTTAGGTTTCTCAATAATACAGCTTAACTCTGCATAATTGCTTCATTCTTTGCAATGTATTCCTTAATTAGTGCTTCTAGTGAAGTGATTGGATCCTGACTGATATGTTTTTGCCCCTAACTCTGCTGATCAAAACTAAATGGTTGAGTGTTCTTACTTTGTCCATTTACTGCTGAAGCATTTTAATTATGATTGCTCCAAGGAAAATTTAGGTGTTATTTCCAGCCAGGGTTATAAGTATTTAAATATAGGTTGTTCTAAAGTTGTCGATTGAAATTACATACATAGTTTATTGAAGTTGGATTTCCAGGACAATTATCAAAGTCATGTTCTTCACCACAGTATGCACAAAAAAGCTCAGCAACTTGCTTCACTACTACTGGAGCAGATGTCATGGCATTTACCATGTTAGTCAATGAGGTTACTTGTGCTGATAAAGCTGTAATTACTTCTATGTTATATACCTCTGATGTTCCTCTTCCTACTGGTTGTCTAAATGATGGCCACTGATAATTATTATTCGCAATTTTCTCTAGAATTTCATGAATTTCAGTGTAAGATTTAGATAACAAGGCTCCATTTGCTGATGCATCCACCATTAATCTATTACTAGGATTCAACTTATTGTAGAAAGTTTTCAATTGAATGCAACAAAGAATGATATGATGAGGACACATTCTGAGCAGTTCTTTGAATCTTTTCCAAGCCTCATACAAACTTTCATCTTCAAGTTAATGGAAATAAATAATCTCATTCTGCAATTTTTCATTTTTTGTCAATGGAAAATATTTCATTAAGAATTTATCAGCCAACTCAGTTTATGTAGTGATAGAATTATATGGTAACGAATTTAACTATGCTCGTGCTCGATCTCTTAAAGAATAAAGAAAAAGCATTAGCCTTAAGGCATATTGTGTTGCTCCAGCAATTTTAAAATCATCACTCACTTCCAAGAACAGCTTAAGTTGGAGATGAGGATCTTCATATGGTAATCCATTGAATTGACCAATTGTCTATAATATTTGAAACATCACTGGCTTCAATTCAAAGTTTGCGGCTTCTACTTCAGGTCTAATTATCCCAGGGTGCATAACTTGAGGAGTTAACATGGCATAATCTCTAATAGCTTTGTCTCTATCATCAGCCATGTAAATAATGTTGTTATTACCTGGTTGTCCCTTGTTAGCATGTTCATTATGCTCTTGTTGAATGTTGACTGGTTGTAAAGGCCCGTATGGGTTCAAATTTCTCATATCCTGCAAATTATTCATGCCTAAAACAGTTTTTAAATTCCTTTATTCTCTTCGCAGTCTCCAGACAATCTATTCAATCTCATGATCGAATTGGAATACCACATATTTGTCTTTGGCATGCACATACTGATCTGCCGATAACTAGAATGAATTAAATCAAATTTGGTGCTATCAAGATTTGCTTCACACTTTAGAAATAAACAATCAATCCCCGACAACGACGCCAAAACCTTGTTGATAAATTTTATAATCAATTGTTACCAATGCCAATGTGTAAGTATACACAACAAGTAATAAAGTGATAAATATTCCAGATCGTCTCCATAATAGTGCAAATCAACTTAAGGCCGAAGTTAACAATCGTGAATTGAGTTCTATCATAATTAATGATTGTGAGAGAATAAAGTAAAACAATACCTAATGAAATAAATTAAATTAAATGTGTCTAAGATTCAATTTAGATTATAGTAGTTGAATAATCAAACTCTCCTTATAGGCTGACTGTTTTTTATCAAGTTGACTCCAATTGCTACGACAAGTGCTGCAGCACTGGGCAGAATTAATCTGCATCCTCAGCTGTCGCATATCGAAACTCTCATACCCTTAAATACACTAGTAATGACCAATTGCTAATCTACTCATGATATGACTTTATGACCCTTTTTGTCTCTCCACCCTACAAAATGAGCACCTATATCTAATATGTCACAAATCTTAACTTCAAGTATTACCCTTTTGGGATTCAAGATAACTTAATCCAGAAAACTTAACTTAAGATCAAGTAATACTCTAATAATATCCGCTAAGACATGCCCTTTTGCTACTCTATCTCAACTAGAAGTATTAAATAGGTGGTCAATCGAAATAACAGTTATATTAATGATAACTACTAGAGTAAAGTGCTACAATAATGACATAACAATTCATAAGAACAGTTAAAAACCTATTAGATTGTTTGTCACTCAACTGCAAGCAAATCTAGTTCATATTCGGAATGAGAAAAGTAAACTAAGTATATTGTTCACGAGATACATCAGAACAATTAAATAAAGAAGAAGAGTAAAAGTTGATAACAATGAAAAGCAAATCCAAATAACTCTGTTGGAGTCCTTAATTCTGCTGAAGTCGTCTCATTTTGTTCCAAGCTTCTTCTCCTTTTTTTTCTCTAATGAATTACTGATAATCCACTTGTCGCCTTTCTATGTCGTGCACACTCCCCTTTTATACTGCAAATTAGAAGTCTGTGGGCGTGCATGAGTTAAATTAGGAAACATGCTGATCACGATTCTGTAGCTGGCCTATGCCTAAGTTTTCTCCCGCATTGCTCCCAGACTGCTATAGCACTGGTTGTTCTAACATCAGCTACAACACTGCACTATTCCCGATTGTGCTTTACTTCTTTTGCAGCCATCTTTTTTTCTCCTCTTGTTCCTCTAATGTCTCACCATCCTTTTATGAATTAAGACTTTCTGAAAACCTACAATTATGCACCTATTTTTAGCATAAATTACTTTGATTCAAACAAAACTTATTAAGACTCAACTAAAATGAATGTTTATGCAAAATGTAATTAAAATGTAATAAAAACACCTTATTTGCTCTTTAAGTAATCTCGATTTAAATCTAGAATTGATGCAATAACTCTCATTTCCTAGAGTTATCAACTACACTAATTGCACGAGCAATATTTAGTCTTGTACAAACCATGGCTTACATCAAACTACCAATGACTGAAGCATAAGAAACTCCTCTCTTACTTCTCTTTCTCACTTATAGGACAATGTTCATAACTAATCTTGAAGTGGCCAGCAAGTGGAAAACAAACGAATTTTGGCTTGCCTATGTTAAATCTTTCTAGAACCCTTTCAACATATGTTTTTTAAGATAACCCTATCAACCTAGATTTTCTATCGAGTAAAATCTTTATGTCAAAAATCTATTTTGTCAGTTCCAAGTCCTTTATTACAAAAGATTTACTAAATTCTCTCTTCAGATTGTCAATCTTACTAGCATCATGGTCAACAATCAACTTGTCATTACATAAAGCAAAAAAATGATGAAATCATTATCACCAAATTTTTTCACAAAAACATAATGGCCGCACATAATCTTGCTGAAACTATGATTCTCTATGAAAGAATCAAACTTCTTGTACTACTGCCTTGGTGCCTGTTGCAACATATATAAATTTTTTTTTCAACTTGCACACAAGTTCTTCTTTACCTTTGACACTTAACCCTTCATGTTGCTCTATGTATATTTCCTCCTCTAAATCACCATGTAAGAAAGTTGTCTTCGCATCAGGCTGTTCAATCACCAAATTCAAACTAACTATTAATCTCAAAACAACTCGGATAGAAGAAATCTTCACTACAAGAGAAAATATTTTTTCAAAATCAATACCTTTCTTCTGACCGAAACCCTTCACAACCAATCTAGCCTTGTACCACTGTTGTGAGTTATTTTTAATCTTAAACCGGTAAATTCATTTATTCTTCGGTGCCCTCTTTCCCTTAGGCTGCTTCGCTAAGTCATAAGTGTAGTTCTCATTCAAGAATTTCATCTCATCTTGCATGGCCTAAACCCACTCATTCTTATACCGTTGAGACATGGGTTTTTCAAAACATTCTGGTTGTCTTCCATCTATAAGCATCATATATTTATGTGGAGGATATCTAGTAAAAGGTTGCCATTCTCTAGCAGATCTTTTCAATTCTGGCTCAAGTGGTGGTGCTGGTGGTTCTAGAGGTGCGTGGGCAACTGGTTCTGCTGGACTATTTTTATTATCCTCTCTAGAGATGATTAAGACTCATCATTCTTCTCTGCATTAACAACTATCTGATCTTCAAGGAACACAACATCTCTACTTCTGATCATTTTTCTTGCCACTAGATTGCATAATCTATGCTAAAATTCTTCATGCCTATAACCTAAGAAAATGTATTCATTGGCTTTATCATCAAGCTTGATCTCTTATCTTTAGGGATGTGAACATATGCTCTACAACCAAACACTCTCAAGTGTTAATAAAAAATATCTTTTTTAGTCCAAACTCTATTAGGTACATCGCCATCTAATGGGGCTAAAGAAGAAAGTTAATCAGGTCAACTGCAATATGTATAGCCTCTGCCTAGAAAGATTTAGTAAACTTGGCATTAAAAAACATACACTTAACCCCCTCTTCAATTATTATGTTTATCCTCTCTGCAACAACATTCTGTCGTAGGATTTTTAGTACAGTCTTATCAAGTCTGATTCCATAAGATTTACTCTACTGCTCAAATGACCTTCTATATTTACCATCATTCTCTTCCCTAACGCATTTTAATTTTCTTCATGTCCTTCTCTCAACATAAGAATGGAAGAACTTAAATATTTCAAGCACTTGGTCTTTAGATTTCAAAGCAAACCTTACATTTTTATAGAACAATCATCAATAAAAGTCATAAAATAAAGTGCAACTTCTATTAATTTACTTTGTATCATGCAAACATCAGGGTGAATCAAATTAAGGATTTGAAACTTTCTAAATAGAGAAAGGCTGTTAAAAGCTACTTTTTGTGTTTTTCCAACTAAGTAATGAACACAAGTCTTGAGGGACATACCTACAAAACTAAGTAGAATCATTTTCTGACAACAATTTCTAATCTTTCCTCACCAATATGACCAAGACTTTCGTGCCATGTCTCAATGTCAGAATCTTTCACAGTCACTTTCATACATTCTTTATTAATCTTGTCTTCTAACACATAGAGGGTGTTTACTTTCCTTCCTTTAGTTAACACTAGGGAGACTTTAGTGAGTTTTGATTTTTTTTCACCAAATTGGTTGGTATAACCATCATCATCAAGCTTGCCTATAGAGATCGAATTAAGGTGAATATCAGGTACATGTCTGATATGTTTAAGAAACAACTTATAGCCAATACTGCTTTCTAAGCAAATATCTCATATGCCCACAATATTGGATACCCCTTCATTTCCCATCCAAACATGGCCATAATCACCACTAACATAAGATGTGAAGTAATCACGATGTGCAGTAACATGAAATGAAGCACCTGAATCAATCACCCAATCACTGGTATGGTAAGTGAAATTTACTAAGCTCTCATCATAAACAATACCCAAATCACCATCAATTATAGCCGCAATATTCTCTTTATCATTTTTCTCACCATCGTTTTTTTTTTTTGGCTTGTTCTCTTTTCTACATTTTACACTGCTTTTTAACATGACCCATTTTTTAATAATGAAAGCACATCATGTTTCTCATCTAGGACTTAGATCTTTCTCTATGATTATCATTATTCTACCAGCGGGAATTTCTGATTTGGCTTCTCCCCTGCCTTTCTTGCTTTTCTGAAACAAGTGCATCTGACTTAGAAAGAATTATTTCAATACACTTTCTTATAGATTCCTTATTCCACGGCCTGTCTGTAACCATATCCAAAGTTAATTTCTCATTCGGTGCTGAATTATTCACAGACACCACTAACATCTCCCAACTATCAGGCAAAGAACTAAACAACAATAGTGCATGCAACTCGTCATCTAGAATGATCTTCATAGTAGTTAGTTAATCAACCAAGCCCTGAAACTCACTAGTGTTTTCAGTTATACAGCGACCTTCCTTTTATTTTAAGTTAACAAGCTTTTTCATCAGATAGTCTTTATTCTCTACTGTCGGCTGCTCATAAATTGTTTCTAATTTTCTCCAAAGAATATCAACCCTAGATTCTTTCGCGACATGGTGGTACACACTCTGATCAATCCATGACCTAATAACACCCACGACCTTCTGGTTTAATTGAGTTGATTTCTTATCATTTAAATCAGTGGGTCTAACTTCTTCGCTTCGAACTTCTTCGCTTCTAACTTCTTCGCCTTCAATAGGTTCATGTAAGTCTTTCATGTATAGCAAATCCTTCATTCTACACTTTTAAATATCAAACTTATTCTCTCCTTGTGTGATTAAAATAGGATGTGTACCGTAAATAAATAGGCAGAAAAATAAACTAATAAATCTAAAGCAATAAAATCAACCACAAAAGACACAGATTTTTTCGTGGAAAACCGAAGGTGGGAAAAATCATGAGATCATAGTCTGATATAATCTTCCTCTATATTAATGGAATTACAGAACAAATTCTTCACTAGATAATACTAGAGGTTACTAACATCAAGAATCTCAATATTCTTAACTTACAATAGTAACCTAATAATTATCTCTATAACAAATGGGTATCTCAAATAATAGTCAACAAAAAGATACAATAAAAATCAAAACTATTAAGATTGTAGAGGGTGATGCCAGAAACTTACCTCAAAATTTAAGAAAAATAAAATTAATTTCGTCTTTCAATCGCCTATTTAACGATTGAAAATATTGCCCTCAAATTGTAATAACCACTCTCTCTCTCTCTCTCTCTCTCTTCATTTTTGCGATCCCACAAATTGGGGTTGCCGCTTGCTTTTAAAGCCAAATTTCATGGCAATTTTAATCTAAGTCCAAAACTTAATGTTAACTTCACATCAAGCAAGTCTTTTTATACTTTGGCCTTTTGAGCCCCCAAATGAGATGGAACCAACAATATGTATGTGGTTGTATGAGAATTTTTCTTTCTAAATATTTAAATATTTTGGCATCAACATAAAATTTTGCAGCTTCAATATCTAAGATAGTAAAAGTCTCATGTCATGACTTTCCATTATTATAATCAATCTTAATCTTTAGATTTTAATTATTTCTTTTAACTATTGCTAATATTTCTTGTGACATTGATATCACAAGTTCCCTATATCTAGTAAAATTTTGCTTTCTACTTAATTATGGTCCCCTTTTGGGTATAGAGAATGATCTCCTACTCCCTTTAATGAATTTTCCCTCGAGCATATATTCTACAATTTTAGTAGTATTTTCTCTAATCAAAGTAGGTTTACTACTCAAATCCATCTTCCATTCTTCTAATAAATCAAATTTTCTTAAAATCCCAGGAGATTGCGTTTTTCCAACTTAAAAAAATTATCTATTTCTATAAATTTCTTATCAGCAAGCATTTCACTATTAGCATAATTTGTTAATGTATATTATATTATATTACATACATTATGCTATATGGATAAGATTGATCATGCATTATGTCAAAGTATTTAAAATTATGACTTGAGATTAAAGTCTTGTTTACATTTCTATCTTTAAGTTTCTAGAATATTCAAGGTATATCCTAAATATTAATTTTTTATAGCTTAGATTTCTTTATATTATTCCAAAGAGTACGTGTTTTGGATCTTTTATTCTATTATCAAGAATAGCCAAATTTATTGGACTACATATTCTTTCTCTAAAATGAGCTTTTATCATAATTTGTATTCCTCCAATATGAACATAGCCAATCTTAGGCCTATCACTAGATTTTATTCTATTGATTTTATCTTCTATATTTGATTTTAATAAAAAAGTTACATTTTTATTTCCTCTGGAATGACTTATCTCGATTGGTTCTTCTCTTAGCACAAGACTGAAATACATTTTTTTTTACTGATCATGTTAGCAATTCCTTATGCAAACTTATTGACTGACATCATAGACATTTCTAATCCTTTTTTTATTAATCTTAAGGTATTGTTCTTTATCAAATATTAATTCCTTATTATAAGGACCTTCTTTTAATTATTTATCTTGATACAGATCTTTATTATCTGTTTCTTTTATATTCATTATGAATCTAAGCTACTTAAAGACTCATCAAATTGATAATAAATGCTATTATTGTCATTAATATCTTCACTGTCAATGATTAATTCTAAATTATTGAAATCCACAAACATTTTTATATTTACTCTTTTCTTTTTAGGACATCTATTTGCATAAAAATGATAACACAGCCACAAACTCGTGTATAAACTTATCTTGTAAAAATTGATTTGGCATTAATTCATTTGTTGAATGAAAATACAAATAAGAAAAATAGATCATGTGGACCCATAAATATTTAATTCAATCAATTTTATCATACCATATCAGTTTGTGCAAAATAAATTAGTACAAGAGTTTGTGGCTATATTATTAATGTTTGCATAATGTTTTTCTTCATTCTCCAACTAGCATTTATACTTTTTGGATGCACTAGTTTTAAATTTTTGTTTTTTAATTTATTCCTTTTAAAGAACTTCTTCTTATATTTATTTTTCTTGTCATATTTTTTGTTGGTTTTAAAGAAATTCTTCTTTTTGAATTTTTTTAATGCTTATAGGTTTTACATGAACATCAAAATCTTGATGTTTCCTTTAACTTAAAACAACATAATCCTTGATTTTGCATTTTCATAAGTCTCATATCTGTTATTTTTCCACACCATTGGTTTATCCTACTTCATGCAAACCTATTATATTTTCGAGCATATCACTATTTATACTATCTTCATATTCTTTATTACATTCTAGCATAATTTTTTATTCTCACAGGTCTGGTATTTTCATAAAATATAAATCATTATAATGTAATTCATATTTATAGTATAACTCTTCAAAGCTACATGTGTATGCTTCTAAATGACATATATCACATATCTCAAGCCTAATCAATTTTGTTATATTTTCTATTCTTTTTCTTTTAGATTCTTGCTGAAAATCAGCTTTTCAATCTACTCTTAGAAATTTTTTTCTTAGTTCATTTGCAAATCTATTTATGATTTGTTCTTGAGCTTCATTTTATTCAAGATTTTCTCTATATAATATTTTATTTTTATCATCTTGTTTTAATCCCATGTACTATTGTGCTACTATTCTTATGAAAGAAGTTTTAAGGAATTCTGTACTATCATTCCTATCAAGCTTGTGAAGTGCAAGAGCAATTTTCATAGATTTAACCTTAGCGGTTATTGCTTTATCTCTATCTTTGATACAGTCTAAATCTAAGCGTACTCCATCATAATTGATTGATCTTTCTCTATACTCCTCTGGAGTCTTATATTCCTTTTTCGGGTTACTAGATCTAATATATTGACTTTGTGGCATTTCATAAGTTAGTATTTCTTCTCTTGCATAGAAAGCTCTATCGGTAAATTCACCTTGTTCATAAACTCCTGGCTTTGCTTCATTCATATTTAAATGTTCAATTCTATTTTCAATATCTTGTAAATTTATAAATACATCTTCATCTTCACTAGCTTCAGATTCTTCATTTTTATCAAATAGCCTTGGATTACATAATTCTTTTAATCTATTGTCTGTGACATTCTTAGAGTATTACTTTTTTATTCCCATCTAATTTATTAAATATTGGTCTTCATATTGATTGAATTTCATTATTTTTCTTGCATTAAAGTAAATTATTGTACCTTGTAGGAATTTATTTTGTTCTTGAATTAAAATGAGTAATTCTTCCACATTATGATTAATCTTTTGCACTTCTATTGTCTTGAAGCTTTCCATTTATATTTATTGCAAACTTTTCACCAAGTTGCTCAACAATTTTTTCTATTTTATTTAATTTAATTTCTATCTTATTCAATCTGATGTATATTGAATCTATTTATGACATTAATGATTTCTTCTTTTAATATATCTTGATCATCAATTTGAAGTCTTTTATTAATTATTTAACTTGATCAAATTCTTCACTCATTTGATCTCCCAATCTTTTGATTTTCTTAATATTTTCATCATTAAAATTTTTAATTTCTAATATTTCACTTACACTTTTTACATCGTTTATAAAAAAATTAAGGTTTCCTAGTCTATTTAATAAATATAGAGAAATCCAATTTAACAAATTATTTCTCCACTTATCTTAATTTTTATTAGATCAAAAGGTTTTGAAATCTTCCATCGGTAAATCATCTTTGCCCATAGCTAAAAGCTGGTAACCTATTGGTTTCTATATTTTGTAAAATTACTAATGGCTCATGTAATTTATTCATTATACCATCCGCATAATATTTCATTACATTCTATTAAATATATATGACATATTATATTTTTTATATCCTTTGGAATGTTGTTTTCCTCTAAACATTTACATATAAGGCAAGAGTAGATTAATTATATCCTATCAACATATTACAGAAAGGATTTTTTTTTTACTTTTAATTCTTTTGTTATTCAAATTATATTATTCTCTTTGTTTAATAGATAAGAATATGTTGTAATCTATTTTAAGCTTATCAATATATTCATCAACAAAATTAAAATTCCATTGTTTACATGGGAAATTATTTCTGAAAACTTATTTTCTGATTCTATTTAGTAGAATAGGATCTATAATTAAATTTCTGTTTTTTATTATTCTGAGTTCTCCAACTCTAAATTCATAATCTTGTGATATATATAGTTGTACTATCTGTTTAATATCTAAATAAGTTCTTTCTAATGAATAGCATTGCATATGTGTAGATATATTATTCAATATCGCATTGTTATCTAACGTTAAATCAAATCATGTGTTGCATACCAACATATGTCTAGTTTTATCCATCTTTACTTCTGATTTTGAAATAATCTACTATGTGGCTTGTTATACTAACAGTACAAAGTGATATAATTTCCATTTGGACTAACTATTAGAGTATATATTACCGATTTCCCACCAATAACAATAATTTTTCAAAATGTTTTGACCAAAAATTTGGCTCTCATACCATTTTACAGAAAACAATCAACCCAAGATTCACAATACACTTGTTAATGATCAATTTTTAATATTTATAATTTTTTTTACAATTTTTTTATAAAGTTTTATTTGCTTTATTTTATTTATTTATTATTTTATTTTTAAATACTTATTTCTTTTAGGGTCCATTTAGCACACTGTATTATATTACATTTACATTATTTAATTCAGGTGTATTATATTATGTTATATTGCATTAATACTAGATTATAATAATATTGTACAACGTTTGGTGTAATATTGTATTGTATTAATTGTTAATTATATTGTGTTTGGTGTTGCACTATATTAATCTTTTTTAATTAATTTAAATGATATATATTTAGAAAACAACAGTTATTAACGTTTTGTTTATTTATTAAAAAATATATTTTTATTTATTTACTTTTTTTAATTTCCTCTCTCTCTCCTCCTTTTTTTAAATTTTTCTTTTTCTTTGGATAATGTTCTTTTCCCTTCGTCTTTTCCAGATCTTTTTTCTTCTTCATTCATTTGTTTTTCTCTTTTCTCTTTCTTCGTCTTCTTCAATTTGTTTTCCTTTTTTCTTTTCCTCTTTTTCTCCTTCTTTCTTCTTCTTCCTTGGGCTTTATCTTCTCCACGATGAAGATGTCTTCATGGAGTAGTAGCTATGGTGTCACGCGGTACTGTAAAGGCATCGGTGATAGCGTCAAGCAATGATTGTAAGGTCGATTTGGTGGCATTGGATTGGGTGATATGAATTTCATCGTGAACATGTTGCAAAATTTTTTTATTTTAGGTTTTCGATTTTCTGTAATACAATGCGGAGTAAACCCGACCCTGCCCTCGAGTTTGATTTATACAGATTTGACCGCATTAGTTTTCCAAGTTAATACAATGTCGCGCCAGTCGAATTTGACACCAAACATAAATTAGTATTAAATTAATGTAAAATAGTATTTTAATCCTATGATGTGTCAGTTACCAAACACACCCTTAGATCATTCTTGCTTATAACATCATAATTATTATTAACTCATTTTAAATTTATAACAGTTTTAAAAATAATTTAAAAACAAAAGTAAAGCTTTAAATCTAACACGGGCTCACAGTAAACCGAACCCAGACCCATCCTTGCACTTTTACTCTAAGCCCTAAGGAGCTTGGCCTTTGAAAAAGTCTAACCCAACCCTTAATTTAGCGACCCTAATAAATACCTACTTTGAACCCCCATTCTATTTGGCAGTTCATTTTCACTCTCATGTTCACTTAGGTTTCTAGGCGCCATACAACTTGACCCGCGTAACAGAAAACTGTAATTCAAATTCAGAACCAAGAACCCCTACAAATGAAAGCAAAGCACAAGCTCCGGCAAGCTATTGACACACTCTACAGCCGTGGCCAGGCCGCGACTGAAGAAGCATACACTCAGCTCGTGCTAGATTGCACTCGAGTCAACGACGTTGAACTAGCCAAGAGATTGCAATCCCACATGGACCTCAATTTCTACGAGCCCAACACTACATTCCTCCACAATCGTCTCCTTCATTTCTATGCTAAATCAGGGAAATTATCCTACGCGCGCGACCTGTTCGATAAAATGCCTCTGAGAGATATTATTTCATGGAACGCTTTGCTTTCCGCGCACGCAAGATCTGGGTCTGTTCAGGATTTGAGGGCACTGTTTGATAAAATGCCGATTCGTGACTCTGTTTCCTATAATACGGCGATTTCAGGTTTTGCAAACAAAGGTTTTTCACGTGAGGCACTGCAGGTTTTCTCGAGAATGCAGAAAGATAGATTTGAACCTACGGATTATACTCATGTGAGCGCGTTAAATGCATGTGCGCAGTTGTTAGATTTGAGGCGTGGGAAGCAGATTCATGGCAAGATTGTTGTTGGCAATTTGGGAGGTAATGTTTTTGTTCGGAATGCTTTGACTGATATGTACGCAAAGGGTGGGGAGATTGATAAAGCAAGGTGGTTGTTTGACCGAATGAATAATAGGAACCTGGTTTCTTGGAATTTGATGATTTCTGGATACCTGAAAAATGGACAGCCTAAGAAATGCATTGATTTGTTTCAGGAAATGCAGCTCTTGGGCTTGAATCCCGATGAGGTTACAGTTTCAAACATTCTAGGTGCTTGCTTTCAAACTGGGCATATAGATGATGCAGGCAGGTTGTTTCATGTAATTAAAGAGAAGGACAATGTTTGTTGGACAACAATGATTGTTGGATACACCCAAAATGGAAAGGAAGAGGATGCTTTGATGTTGTTCAATGAGATGCTATCAGAAGATGTAAGGCCTGACAAATTTAGTATCTCAAGTGTGGTTAGCTCCTGTGCCAAACTAGCATCTCTGTATCATGGTCAGGTAGTTCATGGAAAAGCAGTTGTTCTGGGG
Source organism: Citrus glauca (assembly GCA_029633175.1). Classification (NCBI taxonomy): domain Eukaryota; kingdom Viridiplantae; phylum Streptophyta; class Magnoliopsida; order Sapindales; family Rutaceae; genus Citrus; species Citrus glauca. Next base: position 10,071,171 of record JAQOOD010000001.1, read on the forward strand.
GTTGATGATGACTTGCTAGTGTCTAGTGCCCTTATTGATATGTATTGTAAATGCGGAGTTACCAATGATGCTTGGACTGTATTCAATATGATGCCAATCAGGAATGTAGTTTCTTGGAATTCCATGATCAATGGTTATGCTCAAAATGGACAGGATTTAGAGGCCTTGGCTCTATATGACAAACTGTTGCAAGAAAACTTAAAACCAGATAGTTTTACCTTTGTGTCTGTTCTGTCTGCTTGTATTCATGCTGACTTGTTTGAACGTGGACAAAACCATTTTGATTCAATCAGTGCAGTTCATGGCATAACACCATCTCTGGATCATTATGCCTGTATGATTAATCTCCTTGGTCGTTCCAGTCACGTGGATAAAGCAGTGGATCTGATTAAAAGCCTGCCCCACAAACCAAACTCCCTAATTTGGTCCACTCTTTTATCTGTATGTGCAATGAAAGGTAACATCAAGCACGGAGAGATGGCTGCAAGACATCTCTTTGAATTGGAACCTATAAATGCTGGTCCATACATCATGCTTTCCAACATGTACGCTGCCTGTGGGAGATGGGAAGATGTGGCATCTATAAGGTCTTCCATGAAAAGTAAGAATGTTAAAAAATTTGCTGCTTACAGCTGGATTGAGATAGATAACAAGGTCCACAAGTTTGTATCAGAGGATCGAACTCATCCAGAAACAGAAATTATATATGAAGAACTAAGCAGACTGATTAAGAAGCTACAGGAAGCAGGCTTCTCTCCCAATACTAAATTGGTTCTACATGATACACAGGAGGAAGAAAAAGTTAAATCTATTTGTTACCACAGCGAGAAACTTGCTCTTGCCTATTGTTTGATCAAAAAACCCCATGGAGTAACACCCATTAGGATTATGAAAAACATTCGTGTTTGTGGCGACTGCCATTTGTTTATGAAGTTTGCGTCTGATATTATTGGACGCACAATCATTTTGAGAGATTCTAACAGGTTCCATCATTTTGTAGGAGGGAATTGCTCCTGCAAGGACAATTGGTAATGAATGGTACAGGCCTGAGAAAGAGGAAAATGCTTAGCTCTCATAAAGTTCCAAAAGTAAACCACCTTCATCCTGGATGATGGTGGGAAGAAGCAAGTGTATTCATTCTGGAATTTATAAAGAGGGCAAAAGTCATATAAATATTGGAAAGAGCCGAGAAGAAAAATGAGTGGAATTGGAAATTACACCGAACTGCCACATTAGCAGGAGAATAGGCAACAATGAAATATACTAGAATTTCCTGAGGACAGTTGAAATCTTTTTGAGTTTGAAGTTACAGAAATTAGGAATTTCATGATATGCAAACATTTCAAAGAGAAAATAATGCGACGGCTCCATCAGCTTTGTTCCTGGAAAAGCTGAGAAGGGAATATCAGCAATGCTAAATCATACTGGAACCTAGAATGTCAAGACTCAGGAGCAGGATATATGGTATAAGAAAATTTTTTTCTTCAGTATACACATTGATTGTTTATTGTTTAAGATTCTTAAAAAGCAAGCCATCAGCTGATTGATTATGATAACCATTACGGCAGCATTCGGGATGTTTTCAATATATACCCATCTTTAGTGTACAGAAAAACTTGCTTTCCAAGATACCGCATCATGAAATCTTCAGGCCTTGATTATTGCATCAAGACATGTAGTGGTGCCAATACCATTGCTCAGTTGGCTGCTTTATGTCCTCGTATTCATATACGATTGCTCTTGTCCTGTTGTCCAGACTATTTTTTGCAGTTTTCCACTCTGATTTTCCATCAAGTCTCTCGACTCTCTGTCTTGTAGTAGCCGCATATGGATTACTGCTGAAGCCCTCACAAATAGGAAGAAACAATTCTGCACGTGGGGTGAAATCCTAGCATTATTACTAGCAATCATCCTAGTTGTGTAATGTAATGGACCAATGAAATTGAAACTGGCGACTGATGTTGTAATGTTTAGCCTTGGTGTGAAGCGACATAATGCGAGGCCCATAATCTATTGGGCTAGAGTTTTGTCTACTGTTTGGGCTCACAATCACGATTGTGTGAGTTGTCCTTTTGACCCTCCCTCAAAATTCTATGTAAAATCCCTTTTTAATTGAAATGCCTAAATGACCAAAAGCATATTAATTCATTTCTTATTTTGAATAGAAATTTAATTGTATACTTAAATAAATTATTCTTTTAACAAATTTTTATAGCGATCCCATTTCATAATTCACATTTATATTTTAAATTTTAATTGAAAAGATATTTTTTTGATAAATAAGAGTCCGAAAATACAAAGATAAAAATTATATAAAATATGAAAAAAGTAATTTAAGATTTTAAGATTTATTTGTATTTTATAAATGAAACTTAAAATACGCACTTGCGAAATTTTATAAGAAGATGGTCAATTTTAATATATGAATTTATATTTTATAAATTAAATTGAGGATATTTAAAAAATAAAATTTAAAAAAAAAGTGTTATAAGGATTTTAGAGAAATCTTAAGAGCTGCACCGATTATTATTCAAGTTGGGTTTTGTGTTACTGAAAAATGCCACCTTAAGTTTTGGCACGAAACCTTATCCTTGCGTCAATAAATCTCACAACCATTTTTTTCATTAAGTTTAATTTCAGATTATTCTTGTGTGAATTAATTATTTTTAAATTACTCTCTTATTTTTAAAAATCTTAATTTATCTCTTATTTAGAAAAACAATTAATTCACGACAGAGGTAGTTTAAAATTTTATCTATTTTTTTACTAAATATGAAATCAATCTTAACTATTACACATTTTTTTAAAATAGAAAATAAAAGAGGAGTGTAACATGAGAACTAGCCAAAGATCATTTGATCATAGTACGTACAAACACGTTTAACTGTGGGAGTTTTAATGAGATTGAGATCCTCTTCATTTGAATAAAATGTACAAAACGCGAATATCTTGCAAAATCCTTTAATACTCTGCATCTAAACGACAATAATGAACACCAACTCTTTAAAATAAAATTATTACAAGTTTTTAAAATAAGAATTGTCCACAAAATTATTCGCCAGAAAACAACAGAAAATCATTTTCAAAGACCCCGGCACCAAATTTTTATTTTTATTTTTTTTTTGGGCGCGGAGGAATATTTTGACCCCACTATTCATGTACACCTACTCAATTTTTGTAAAATATTATAACAAGTTCATATTATTTTTAATAAATATAAATTAACAATTTAATTTTTTTATAACTTTTCTTTAACTTAGGTTTTTTTAAAATAATCTTTGATTTTTTACATAATTTTTATTCAACTATTTTATTATTATGAGATAAATTAACAATAAAATTACCTTAATAAATATGTATTCTTATATCAAATAGTTTAGGTATGTAATTTTTTTACTTATAATCAAATATTTTTAAATGAAATCTAATAATGATCAATATCCTACATGTAAAGTACACAAATTTGACGGTCCAATATTTACATGAGCATTGTACCAAAAGGACATTATGTTATTTAATTAAAGATTAATAATCATACTAATAAAGTAGTTTGACATAACATTTAGAAATAATAAATTTTTTATAAAAATTAAAAAATGTATTAAAGTAATTTCTTGATACTTTTACTTTATAAGGTTAAAATAGTCAATATAAACTTAGGTTAAAACCAAGGTTGGTGTCGAAGGGTGGAAGGAGGGTTGAAGTCCTTGTTCACTAGGAAAAAAAGAATTGAGATTGCACCTGTTTTAATGATCCATTTATTATCAGTTGTCCTAAAAGCATTTTAATTTTATAAAAAAAAATTTACTTGCAAAGGTTATCTCTTCTTAGTTCCTTCTTTACTTTTTTTTTCTTCTCTAAAAAAATCAAAATTTATCATTTACGTATTGTAATAGATTCTCTTATTCTTTAATTTTCTTATCAAATTAAGAAAAATTATGATAATTTCTTTCTCTTATCTTTTTCATTTGTTAAAGAATTTATCACCATGAGCAAATCCATCCATCGCTACATATGCAAGCTCATAGTAGAGCTAATAGTAAAAGTCTTCAAGATTTTTAATTATAATAAACCAATGGTTCAATTTACATCATAGAGTAAATAATGAGACATTTAGAAGACTTTAAATTATGACTCACTGACTCAGTATCATTATTAATAGATAAACTTGTAAAGCCACTAAAAACTACAAATAAGTCGTTAGGAAATTTAAATGATATCACTAAGTTGAATAAAATTTATTACTTTGATACTTCTTTAGAAGTAAAAAATTAGATTGTAATATTGTATAATTTAGTCTTTCTTGTATCCAAAAAAAAAAAAAGAATTGAGATTTGTAATTATTATCTAAAAGTTGGATAAGTAAACAAAAAAGTATGGGTGGAGATACCACCGTGTTTTTGTGTTTTTAACCTTTTTCACTGTTCAACAAAAAGAACCGAAGCCTTTAATCATCAACTCGTGTGGGCTTTGCCAGATCTGGTCTGAGACTCTGTATACGCCGCAAATCCAGCGGCCCCTACCCTGTTCCTCGTCGTAGCACCAATACACCGCCCCACTTTTTATATCGCGGTCAACCTTTTGACTGTTATCCCTGATGCGGGCCGTCGGTTTAAAAAGTTATTCGACCACGTTTTATTCGCAACACGGTCTTGACGCCACCGCACATTTGGAGGTCGGCAGAGTGATATTATGCGCATCATTGGAGGACCCACCATCCATTTGTGGGGCCCGCCTGGTTTCAAATGGGACGTGGACGTGGGTGGCTGTCGATTAAACTTCTTCGTCTGATCTTGTTATGCATGAATCATGATTTGTTTTTGTCGAATACATCTCTTCAAAAGAAGGAATTTGATGTGCCCCCACCCCCCATGGTCCTCGAGGTTGTTAACACGCCCCAATCAATATTGTCAATTTATAAACTCTAGATTATGTTTTGAATTGATGACTTAAATCTACTGTTTTAAACGAATAAATAATAAAACCTCCATTTCAAAGGATACGCTTTTCTTTTCAAACTTTACAATGCTATGTACACATTTGAAGTTGGAGCAAAAACCCTTTACAATTGAGTCTGTGCATTGGAAGCCTGGCCCGGATAAATTCATAGAAAATATACTCCCCAAAACATGAGGAGGTTAGAAATCCTAACTCTGGGAATAAAGTGAAAGGGTGTCCATTATTGAAACTTCAAATGATAGTTGATTAATTCAAGAGATTGTTTTAGAAATTTGATCAAGTCAAGTTGGAGATTAAGATCATTATTGATGACACATTTATATGTTTGGTTTATAAGCAATCCCATTCAATTTGCTTAATCAAACTAAAAATTTTAGTACCTTTCTGTAAGGAAAATGGTTATCAAATTCTCTCTGATTTATATTTGGAGTTCAATTATTCAGATTATTAGGGGGAAAGAATAGAAAAGAAAAGAAATCTTGTGTATCAAAATTATAAAGTATTTTTCTTTTAAAGATGGTAAGTTAATTTTAAAAATCACTTAAAAGCAGGCACTCTTGTTTCATCAATGTATCCGAGACCAAATACGAATTGACATAAATCTTTAAAGATAGTTCAAAACTTTAAATATTCTCTACCATACTTTTGACACATCCATATCAATCATTCAATCTTATTCTTCAACCAAAAATTATACAATCCTTTACCATTGAATATATGGATAAGTTATACTATAAAAAACTAACATCCAATCTCTGAGTTGTATCTCAATATATGCATTTAATTAAACAACAATTTAGTTATTAGCGTGACTATTGAGTTGATGTAATGTATGTACACTTGGATGATCCACCTATTGATCACACATTTACACTTGGAACCAACATTTTGAAACTATATATACAATTAAATAAAAAGCATTGATCTTTAGGCCAAAAAAAAATTAGACAAAGTTTAATAAAAATAATATTAAATTAAACCCAATTTTACTCATTGAATTTACAACGCAATTAATAAATTAAACTCGATATATATTCTACTTTGTCAACTTCTTGTCGGCGTTTCGTCTTTTTATCATTTTTCCTAAATGAATCAGACGACTAAGGACTACACAAGAAGTTACGTAAAGCACGAACTTTGCCTTTTCTTTTGCATATAAAAAAAAATAAAAATGGGGACAAGTAGTGATGTATAATTGATATGATAATTGAATATATATTGATATTTCGTTTTCAATCAATCAGTCCTCCCTATTTGGGATGCAGCAATATGTTTTAAAGCGAAACTTAATGCAGGTGTGGTACGTACCGTGCATGGAAATATTCTCTACCCAATTATTGACTTTGATTTTGGTGCTTTTTTTCTTAATTTCTTTATTGATAATAAACCATTAAAACGCTGAAATGAATGGCGCCATTCATTGTCGTTTTGGCTCGGAGCGAGAGTTACAAGTGTTTTTGATGAATCACATGGTTGATTTTTATATTTGCTGTAAGTACATCCGTCGAAGAAGGGTAAATTTCTTATTACCCTTCTCACGAAATCATAATTTCTCTGAGTTCACCTCTATTTTTATTTAAAAGATAAGGAAAAATAAGGATAGGCTGATGAAAAATTTCTACTCTTCTTAACAAAAATAAAATTGAAATTTATAATAGTTTAAAAAAATATTTTAAAAATTATCATTTTGTGACGGGTAGTTTAAAATTAACTCCGTACTAAAGTTTATTTTCTTTCTATTTGAATAGAAACATAAATCAAATGGTGAAATTTCTAACATTGTGCAATGTATATGTCGCGTAACTTGTAAAAGTTGGCTCCTTGAAATTTGTAAAGTGATTATCATTTTAAGGATAATCATTTTATGAGGGTAGTTTAAAATTACCTCTGTACTAAAATTTCTATTCTTTTTATTTGAGTAGAATCATTAATTAAATGGTGGAATTAGCTACTATAATTTCTAGCATTTTGTGGTGTATATGTAATGTCATTTGTAAGAGTTGGCTCCTTGAACTTTGTAGAATGATTTTTAAATAGTTTTTCATGACTAATTACTCAAGTTCAAATCTTATAAAAGTAAAAAGTAAAAAGTAAAAAGTCACCCACCCCTTTGTTAAAGAAGAAGTTACAAAAGTTATAAAAATAAGATAATGCTGCTTATCCCGAGTCAAACTCTGGGTCATATTCCGAAATTAATCCAAACGACACCGTTTCAATTTTTTTTCATTTTCAATCTCACTAAAACGACGTCATTTTGACTTTCTTAAGTCAAAACCAACGGTAGCCCCAAATTGCCTTCTCTTCCTCTTCATCTCACAACCTTTGGCGTTGTATTCCTATTCCTCTTTGTTTCATAGCCACCACCACCAACAGGCATTGGTAGCTATCATCACGCATACCTAGCCATCGGCGCCCCTACCACCGATAGCCATCACGCCTGGCAACCACCATCACACGTACCCAGCCATCGTCACCACTACCACTAACAGCCATCATAGCAAAAAAAAAAATTATTTCTAAACACTAATTCTTTTCAGCCACAGTCCCTGCAATCTCTCTCTAGGTTTTGGAAAATGAAAAAATATGTGCTTTGAGAACATTATCTTTGGATTTTTTAAAGTAAAAAAAGATTGTGTTCAGGGACCAAAATTCCAATTACCCATAATCGTTGTAATATTTTTCCATCAGGATTATTAAAACACATCTCAACCTTAGACTTTGCTTCTGAAAATGATGCAAAAGTAAAGGCAAAAGCAGATTTTGAAAAACCAGCCAAGCTACATGATTTAAGTGCATTCATTTACTTGATCTGTCGTTTGCAGAAGCATCATCTTTGTGATTCATCATTTCAGAAGTAGATTTGAAGTAATTAGATGGGGCTGTGAAGGAAGATAACAATGCTCTGTTACCTCTGTACCTGGGAAAACAAAAAAGGAACAAAATGAAAAGAGAAAGAGAAACGAAGCGGCAGATGTTTAATTTTGAAATAAAAAATAAAAAATAATTTTCAAAACAACGTCGTTTTACAATCTTTGAAGCTTGACTCAGGGTTTGACCTGAGGTATATAGCAACGCTCATAAAATGTTTTAAAAATGAGCAGGGGTATTTAAGTTAAAATGGATATAAGGAGCAAAAATTATGAGATATACTTATCAAAACTGAAGGAGAATGAAGTGAATATCGAGAAAATCTTCAAAAAAATCAAAATGATAAATAATAGGGAGAATGGTATTTCTGGTTAGGTGGAAAAATGTGGGGAAATTAGGATTTTGGTTCAATAGGGGCCTGAATGAAGAACTCGCAAACTTAATGATCATAATAAATGTTATATGATATAAGATACCTAAATTGTAGACTTCAACTTCATAATTTATATTGAAGTAGGCTAAATTCCATTTAAGGTCGTTATCTTCCCTAAAATAGATTTTTAACTGGCCCCCACACGCCATGCCATATAGGTCGATGCCTGTTGTTAAGAAGGAGCTAAACAAACAACGGTTCGATTATCATCAATTAGATACAAGAGGAGTTAAGTTTTGCAACATCACAATTAATTTTTTTTTAAAGAATTGAAATGATAAATTTCATTCAATACGTGATATGTTTTAAATTTTATAACAGTTTATTAGTAATTTTTAGTGTTTATTAGTTTTTCAATTAATAGTGATATTAAGATTATTTATCCTATAATTTATATTGAATATTAATTCGTTAGAATTTAGAGGAGAAAACATTTATATTTAAACAAAATCATAAACTTAGAAGGGGCATTTTGGGCATTAACAATGAATAGATCATTAAAAAAAAAAAATAATTTTTTTCCTTTTCAAGTCAGTAGGGAATTCAGCCCCTCTTTGGCTCTTTGCATCCTTTGGCACTACCCCTGATCATCGATTTGCGTGCATGCCAGCGCGCAAGATAAAATTAAAAATGCAAAATAGTTATTAATTTAACTATTTTGGAACAAAATTAATTTGTACACGACGTAAAAGCACTTGCACTAACATAAATAAGCTTCTTATTGAGAATAGAATACGGATGGACAAAACTGAACCGAAAAAAATTCAATTTATTTTGATTTTTTCGGTTTGGGTTCAATATTTTTTCGGTTTCGCTTCAATTTTTTTATTTCAAAAAAATTAAATATAGAAATACCGAACTAAATTACGGTTTGATTTGGTTTTCGGATTAAATTTAAAAAACCTGAATCGAACTGAATTAATAATAACATTTGCGTCTCTCTCTTTTATAAAATTTTAGTATGACCTAATATTTAAAAAATATTTACATATAGAAATTCTGTCATGACCTTATATGTTTTGCAAACTTTCCAAAAGGGTCCTTGACCAATAGTCGACAAAGTAAGATAACATTATGATCTTTATATTTTAATAAATTATATTATGGCACAGAAACTTATTTTATTTTATTTACGTTTTGAGCTAAATTTATTTTATATTAAAAATAGTAGCGATGATTCTAAAAATTATTCATTTTAGTCCAAAATTTGTAATTTTTTTATTATACATTAATTATGGTAGGCCTTGTGTGTAAGTTAAGGTGAACCAAAAAGCTGATTTGCTAATTCGATCCGTTAAGTGAACCGTTATCAAAAAATCAAAACCAAAGGTGAACCAAACCGAACTATCAGCTTCGGTTCAGTTTTTATTTTCTCTAAAACCTAAACGATTTTTTTGAATTTAAGACCCGAATCGAACCGAACTGAAACCAAAAATTCATCCCAACTAAAACGTGAAATAAAGACCAAAGGCATTATTGAACTGTTATTACAAATGATATCTACAATTCCCACCCCCCTCCCCCCAAAAAAATGAGAGGGTGGGTAAAATTTAAATTTATTTATTTTATTCTCTATCTCTTTTAAGATTTGAATTCAACTCAAGTGGTCTGTACAATTTTCTAACCTATTCCTTTATATAGTCATTGGTTTGATAGATAATTCACATGTAAAGTTGTTGCTAGTTAGGTTAGGGACCCTTAGTAGTTATAATAGATTTTATTCACTCCCTTCCATCAAGAACGTGAGTAAATTATTCCGATCTTAATTTTTAAAAATTTGGCATAATTATTCTCATCATTATTTAATCATAAAAACATGAGTAATCTTAATTTATTTTAATTTATGGATGTGAGCTACAGTAAGTACATGCGTGTAACACATGTTTTTGAAATTAGCATGTGTATTAATTTAACGATAATACATGTAACATATTCATGAAACTTTACACATGTTTTTGAAATTAGCATGTGTATTAATTTAACGATAATACATGTAACATATTCATGAAACATACTAAAAACATGCATAAAACGTGTAACACTTATTTTAAAATTAATACATATATTAATTTAATGATAATGCATGTAAGATATTCATGAATCTGATTAAGAAAATGCATGTAACGACATTTAACGACATATGCAAATCATGAAAATGAAAAATGGGGGACCGGCTTATGATGGAGACTTATAACATCTTCTCCTGTGCGTATACCAATAAAGTGTTAGTTTTATTGATAATAGAATTTTTTTAAGTAGTTTGAATGAATTTATTCTCTAATTTAAGTTGTAAAAAAATTATTTTTATTAAAAAAAATTATATTTTTTAATTTAAATAGAGATTTTTAATTTAAATTATAATATAAATTTAAAAACACCTCTCATAATTGTGATTCTTTTCCGAATACCTCATGATAAAAAAAAAAAAAAAAAATCTTCTTCTGCGGGTACGTAGGCCTCGCCTAGGAGCCACCGCCCATCAGTCAGCACCGGCTAGCAGCAGCGTTGACACACGCACGTGGCAGTGACCTAAGTATGCCGACAGTCGCTGTTAATTGGTCAGCGATCTCACAGTTTTTTTCAACCTTCGACAATTTCGTACGCTTTAGTCTTTACTGCTTTTTGCTGGACGATGGAGACAGTTACAGCGCACGTACAGCACACTCTTCCAACGCGGTTCCCTCGCCGCTGGCGCGGCCACGCACCCTCTCGCTGCTTAGGCAGTGGAGATATCACGTGCTCCTCACGTGACTTTTTAATTAATTCTTGGGGTGTTCAACTTTGTTTAATAATTTTTTATTTGCTTTAATTTTTCGGAAATATTAATCACATTTTGAAGTTTTGTTCCTCTGCGATATTTCTGTGTTCTATCTATTTTGGTGGATATAAAGATTTTTTTTTTTTATTGAAGCCTTAGCTGACCATGGTCTAGTACCGATGCCATTTTGGTGTACAAATTAAATGAAATTTAAAAAAAAAAATCAACTTGCTAAACTGCACGATGAAAGATCATTATGTTTCAATAAATCAATATTTAAAAACTCCACCACTCCCAATTTTTAGGGAATGCAAGAACTTCCACGTGTCCGGAGATTTAAATCGTTACAAAATATAATTAAATGATTAATCAAACTCGTAGGACCTGGTCTGCAATTATTGATCAATTTTAGAATATATAGAAAATGCAGTAATTTGAAGCATGGAATGAAATTAAAATAATTCATTGTGATCACTTTTAAGTTCTCTCTTTTTTTTTTTTACACTATACTTTAATCCACTACTTTAAATATGTATTATATAGAAGAGATATTATTATTTTTCATTAAAAATATTTTGACACATTATGTCAGTATCACAGTTTGATAAAATCATCAATTTATCATAAAATATTTAAACTATTAATATTTTCTCACTATTATGTTAAAACTCAATTAATATGTAATAAAAAATTTATAAAATATCAAATTTATAGCGTAAAAAATAATTTATGCTTTAGGAGTAAAATTGATATTTTATAGTATGTGTGGCCATACACTAAGCTATCAAATTAAAGAAAGCCAATGTCATTTAGAGCCACACATAATATAAGCATCTCATGCTTTCCTGAAACACGTTTTGTGCATGAACCAGATCACAAAGCATTTTTCCTATTCTTAGCAAGCTAAGCCTACGTGTCGAAATGAAGAGCATCCGACGTGACACTTTTTTGCCAATTTCAAGTAACCAATCATTAATTTGATGAAAAAAGACGAAGCATGATCTATTTACACTTTCAACCTTCAATCATTTGAGCAAATTTTAGAACATGCATATATTATATAACGTTAAAATTTCTCTCTCAGTCTCTTCCTGAAGCTACCATTTTTTGTCCTTTTTTAAATTTCACCCTTCCGCTAAGAATTATAGTGGATTTACGTGTGTCCAAACGCAATTGGATAATCTGATAAATATCTCTGATTATGATTGATTTATGCATGACAAAAAGCTAGCTTGACGAAGTGCTCTTATTGGCAAAATAGATAGCGAATTAGCAATGGCCGGATCGCAAAGTTGGCGACAAAAAGGTTCGTTTTTGGAGCCAGTGTGTGGCCAGCACTAAACCTCAAGCAAAAGCATTAAAGGAGGATAAATATACAGCCCCACTTAAAAGATGAGGTTTCAACGCGTAATGTATGTAATGAATAAATGATGATGTAATCACTGTTGATGGGGGCAGAAGATATGATGATGAATCAATTGGTTCCCACACAAAAGGGAGATTAGATGTTTGTTGATGGGTTTAAAATGAAAATATGGAATGATTAGATGCTAATAGTTCTAAATCAACTTGCCACTTGCAGACAAATAGTTTCTGTTTTTTGTCATCTCTACATTGGTCTAAGCCCAAAGTAGTTTCTTTTTCACTGAATTGACTGTTGGAAATTGGAGCTAACACGAGTCCAAACAAGCGTAGCCTTCAAACTTTTAGGACCCATTACTCCATTAATTAACATTTTACATGATTGCTTTTCATTTTTTATTTTTATTTTTATTTTTATTTTATAAAAAGAGGACTCGAAAGAAAAAGAGTCAGAGGGATACAAAATGCGGGTCTCAATCTTAAAGGAAGAGAATTGTCCCTTTAAAATAGATTTTGATATTAATATTTATCGTTTGGTTCTATTGAAGTTTCTAACAAAATAAAAAATAATCTAAAAATTATTTAATGATAAATATAATATTTTCATATACAAATAGACTCATTCTAATTTGCACATGGAAAAACTATTTGTTTGGCGTCGTAAAATCTATTATATTAGTAATCATAATCATTGCTCGAGGGGTTGAATGGAATATATATATCCTTGAAACTTTTTTATCCGTTGTGCCCTTTTTCGTCTCATTGATTAACATTTTCCTATCATGTTTAATATTCTAGATTAGATTGTGTCATTGGCCGCGTATGAGGATTTAACATAATTAATGAATTAGATAGTTGATTGGATATATATAACTAGGGGTGGGCTTTGGTTCGGGCTCCGAACCGAATCGAAATATTTCGGTTCGGTTCAGTTTTACAATTCGGTTCAGTTTAGTTTAGTTCGGTATGCACATATACCTATATTTTATAATTTTAACTAAATGTCTACTGCATTTTGTGATTTAACTTTTTATATTTTTATTTTGAATTTTTATTAAATTAATTTATAAATAATTGAACTGAACCGATCGGTTCTTTTCTTCGGTTCGGTTCGGTTCAAAACCGAACCGAATGTAAACTAATCGGTTCTTATAATTTCAAACTATTCGGATTTTTATCTTAGAAACAAACTGAATCGAATTAAATTATTTCAGTTCGGTTAAAAAAAATCGAACCATTTACCCAGCGCTATATATAAGTATTTAATAACTTTCATATAAGTACCCCCGTCTAATTTTAATTAAATAGCATCTTATTCTCTCTCTCTCTCTCTAGAGTGGTACCAGTCCAACTAAAAAAGTGCTTTTTAACAGTAGTACTGTTGATTGCTGATCGTCGATTATACCGCCTATTTTTAGATAATTATAAAGTCAAATTGTTTACTCAAGACTCTCTCCACAGCTCTTTCTGCACAATAGCACAATATCTGAGTATTATTTATTGTTAATTGTGTACCTCGTTTTATCGGACACCTTAATTCCAAATTTTAATATTCTAATAAGAATCCCTTTCGTAGCCATATTAATTGTTACTAGAAGATTTTGATTAAATTATTAGAAACTGAAGAGAACTAACCAATTTAATGTGATTTTGGACCACAGCCAGTGTGATGGGTACATCGTATTGATTAATGCTGCGGGTAGCATGCACGACGCTAATAATATAAAGTGATTAAATGAGGTGAGTGTGAGTCACTGTGAACTGAGAATTTAAAGAAAACTGTTGAGAAGCTCTGAAATAAATCAATGTACCTTACATTAATGGTTGCGAGCTACACACCCTTGACGTGTCAGTTATCCCTCACCCCTAACCTGTATTGTCACAAGGCGAAAAAAAAGCCAAGTTAGAATCACTCAAGTGTGTTTTGCCATTGGAAAGATAGAGAACTAGAGAGTTTCTATGATTTCCCCATCCTAGGCTTATGAAGTAGCTTATGCTTTCGGTTCGGATTGGGTGGCTACCATTCGGTTCGATTTTGATTCGTATGATTGTATTAAACAAAGAAAATTTTTATAATGGTGTGATTAAAATTACAGAATTAATATCGTGATAAATATAAATTTGATAAATTACACGTAAGGTTAATAAATGAAAGGTAAAATGAGTATATTAATATAAGAGTGGTAAATTATGTTTTAAAATTACAGATAAAACAAACATGTATAAAAATAAAATTAAATTAAATCAACATTAAACTTTAATTTAAAAAATATTTTATCCATTTAATTTAATGAAGCAAAAAAAGTACTCATCAAGTGGAAATAAAATTTTGTATTGGAAACAATTTGAATAACTATTATTAAATTGGTTTAACCATAAATTCTATAATCATTATAGGACATTCATGAATTTTTCTTTTTCATTTCCTATGATAGTGTTTGTTTACTAAACAAGTTAATAAAGTAAAATTATTTTTATAATGAGTTTTTATTTTACATTTGTAAGTTTTTATTTTTTTTCAATCAGTCTTATAATATTCCTATATTTTACATTCCATTTACAAGTCTTCTGTTTCATTTACATAATTTATGTTTTATTTTATACTTAATGATAATTTGCAAGTTCTGTATTTTATCTATAAGTTTTTGTTTTTTTGTACTAATAATACATCATTTACCACCCTTGTGTTAATTTACTTGTTTTGTCTTCTATTTACAAGTTTTATGTTTTACACTTAATATAGATTTACAAGTTTTATGTTACGTCTGTAATTATTTTTAATTTACCAATTATACATTATTTTTACCACTTATATTAATTTAATTGTTTTACCTTTCATTTTCAAGTCTTATGTTCTATTTATATAAATTATGTTTTATTTTATAATTAATGTCGATTTATAAATTTTATGTTATATTGATAAGTTTTTGTTTAGACATATCAATTTGCTGCTCTTATATTTATATATTTATTTTGCCTTTCATTACAAATCTTATGTTCTATTTACGTCATTTATGTTTTATTTTATACTTAATATTGATTCACAATTTTTATATTATATCTAATAATACATTAATTTACCAGTTCTATATTGATTAACTTGTTTTACCTTCCATTAACAAGTCTTATGTTCCATTGACATAATTTGTGTTTTATTTTACACTTATTATTGATTTGCAAGTTTTATGTTACATCTATAAGTTTTTGTTTTTGTTTTTTTTCCAATAATACACTATTTAGCATTCTTATATGAATTTACTTATTTTACGTTCCATTTATAAAATTTATGTTTCATTTACTTAATTTATGTTTGATCTTACCATCATTATTCATTTACAAATTTTATGTTATATTTATGTTATACCATACGTTTTTATTTTATTTACTAATAATACATCAATTTACCATTCTTAAGTTGATTTACTTATTTTACCTTTCATTTACAAGTCCTTTTTCCATTTATACAATTTATGTTTTATTGTAAGTTTTTTTTTGTTTACCAATAATACATCAATTTACCACTCCTTTATGTTATTACACTTATTTTACCTTCTATTTATAATTTTTATATTCTATTGATATAATTTATGTTTTATTTTATACTTAATGTTGATTTATATGTTTTATGTTAAACTTAAATGTCTTATTTTTCATTTACACAATTTATATTTAATCACGACATCAGAGAATGACCCTTAAACAAATTTGAAAAAAGAAAAAATCAGGCTCTTATTAAGTATATTTATGAAATTTGTCAAGAATCAAACAATGATGGAAACAAAATAATTAGTTGCTGTTATCTTTGTTAGTAAATATAAATATTAATTATCTATCAACATAAATGTTAATTGACTCAATTTTTACTGATCAATTTTTATATTGGGTAACAAATACGTGGTTTAGCCACTATGTCAAATTGTTAACGATGAGTTTCAACTTTCAAGAGCATGCTGTGAGAAGTTTAATAGATGAAGGTAGAATCTTTGGAGTAGAAGATTTCCATTTTCGAAATAAAATGAATTCTAGACGATATCAAATGAATGACTTTCTGAATGAAAAGAATTAACATGATTAATAGAATAAAGATAGAATCCTTGAAATGGAAGATTTCATTTACAAAATCAAAGGAATTACTTCCGACTTAACGAATTCCTTGACTTTCTTGACAAGATAAGCTGAGTGCATTTATGATTTCTTCTGGCCGAAAAAAGTACTTAAAAATTAAAAATGACTACAAAATTTTCTTGACATAGCATCTCTGTTTGTGCATGACAATGAAAGAAGACCCGAAAAAAAAAAACAGAAACAAAAAAATTATTTACAATTTCAAAAATAAGCTAGAAATTTACAAAGTAGTCAAACAACAATGGAAACAAAAGAATAACAGATCTTCATCTTTGGTGATCAATGTAAACGTTGATTGGACCAATTTTTAGTAGTCAGAAATTATTCTCAAGTGATCTTCCTTTTTAAGTTTAATCACTTGTATATATAAATTGAGGCTTTTGAGCTAGTATTATGAACATAACTGGGGTAACATTTTCTATAGATTATCTCTTAATTTCGTCAAAATCCTGCATTGCGAAAGATGTCATTGACCTATTGTGATCAAATGGAAGATAATAAATAAATAAATAATTGGATAACTATGAGCTATGTACATTCGTTGATATTTCAATTAGACTAGGACCCATAATTATTTAAGTCATCGTCTTTTTTTCATGAAATAAAAAATGGCTAATCTTGAAGGCATTGCAAAAATTAGTATACGAGGACAAGTATCAATGAGACCCTCAAAAACAATACAAATCAGAATCTAACCCTACCACTTTCAAAACAATATTGGCCCTATAAATAAGGTATGTAATTAATATATAGACATTAATATCCACCAAATGAATTGAACTAACCATCAATAATTAATTTCGAATTGAAATTAGAAAATTTCTTGGTTTCGCTTGTGACTTATGAATTAAATTAAGTAGCTCAAATTGGCCACGTCTATCGTATCTCTAGACTACAGTGTTTTGTTTGTGTTTATTCAAAATGCCATCTTTTAGTTTAATTAATTAGTTAACTTGTTAATTGTATTATTCTTTTATCCTTTTAATTTCTTTTATATAAAGGAAAATTGTGTGAACATATACTACTAATGCAAGCAACAAAACATGGTCAATTGAATATTATGAAATGGAATTGTGTACCGTGGAATCTTATTCATTGATTGGCTAACCATGAAGTAATAATAAAATAAACCACCCAAAAAATAATGTTTAATGGCTAATGAGATCGATGTACGATGATGATTTGATAATATATATTTATTGAAGAAGGAATGATATATATATATATATATATATATATATATGGTGATTGAGGTTGACTCCGTCTGACTATATATATACATGTACATGTATTATAAAGTAATTACGTACATTATTTTAATATTGTTAACAAAAAGTTTATTCTATTTGGTTTACATCTAGGCAAGTGGCAAGAAGGAGATTAAAAAAATAATGACATGATTAAAAGCAGCTAGGGTTCGTGATCTTAATCCATAGTAATATATCATTACAAAGGGGAGCTGATTTTCCTTTCTGTTGCCAATCATGCTCTTGTTGTTCCGTGGGTATTGACAAGATTAATTCTGAATAATTAGGCATTGAACTAAGTTGTTTAATTATACGTACGACCGAGATTTGAACTTAGTGCAGTATTATCAGTGACTTAATAATTGTATTGCAAGTAAAATAAAAATGATTTGCTCAACAACTTCGAGTTTATATATACAAATGTATCAAGAGTAGTGTTAGATGTAGAGGAGTATGAGAGAAAGACGAGAAATTTTGTCTTCTCTCTCTACTCACTCACTCTTTCTCTGTCATTTTATTTTTTATTACTCTAAGTCTTTCTGTACTTCTCTTCACCAAATATTTTCCATACATCAATCTTAGTAAATTGAAATGCTCAAAGAAATAAGTTTAGTTTGTGATTCCCAATTAATTCCATTCACAACTGGAGAGTCAACCATCGAATTAAAGGGCACGTGAGACTGATTACGAGAGATATTACAACTCCATGCATGCAGAGCAATAGAGCCAAATTTCTCTTAATTAATATATACATAATTCCTTGTTACAGCATGATCAGCTCATTTTTCTTAAACAGAAAATTAAAAATTGTGAGCACTGCTTAAGTGCTTATCGGTAATTGGTCCATAAGAGCTCAATTTATTGTGGTCCAGCATCAAAGTTAAGTAATCAGATTAATTAAATTGCTAGATCTAAGGTCTCACTTTCCAACCACATAAAATAACAATTTTATTGTAAATAAATAAAAAAGTATGACAATATATTATTATAAACTAATAAAATACCTTAATTAGAAGACAAAAAAACTGGGGTCCTTTTAATTTATTTTGCTCTTGCCAGCTGAATAGCTCCCACGTCTTACGGCTATAGGCGATGTGCGATTAAGCTTAGACCTGGCAACGTCTTAATTTATTGTAACTCAGGAGCTAAGAACATGGCAGCGAGAGGTAATAATAACAAGCAAAAAGATATACAGATTAAGCATAGAAACCTAGATTTTGTAATTTTCAGCAATTACAGCAGCGAGTTAATTAATTATGTGGCTAATATATGTACGATTATAAAATTTTAATTTGCAAATATGACGTTATATGTTATTAAACAAAGGCTCATAATATTATTACTATGATAGATTTATTTTGGATGTTGAATGTGGAAGGTAATTACTTTATGATACCGGAAGTGAATTTTTGAATCTGTAGGGTATCGAAAATAGTGACATATGATTGAACTAATAACAACCCAAATGTCACATAAATTATACATTATTAATGGTTGTATTAATATTGTTATACATCATAAATTTGAAGTAAGGTTTTGGAGAAAGGATACGCAATATATTCGTACACAACTAGTTATATATATATATATATATGCATGTAGGGCACGAGGGAAGAGTGTTCCGTATTTGGTTAGTTGAGAAGCAACTTTGACTGGAAAAATGTCGTTTAATTGAGATGCTTTTTACACGAAAGAAGTAGACCTTTATTTTTCACAGCGGTTACTTAGAAAAGTCTATATCATGTGGATCATGTTCAGTACATAAAAACTAAGCCTAGATTTAACTTGCTTTTGTTGACATCAGGGGTAGTATAGTATAATGTGCGGATATATATAATTATTTTCAGGTATAGACATTTGTATTTTTAATTTAATACAGACACGCTCTTAAATCGTGCAGTTTAAGAGTGTTAAAAATTAATTTTTTTAAATCACATGACTTAAAAGCGTATTTGTAGGGCGCCTGTACTAACAAATGACATATATACACGTTTTAATTATACATTTTAAATATAAATTTAATCTCGTTTGTCAGAATTTTGATGATTAGGCTCTCCTACATGAATAGTTTAATGTACTTTTATTAGTGCTAACATGAGATGTAGATCATCCAAGGTAAATTAGAATAGTGTACTTCTCATGTTCGAACTGTGGGTTCAACTTTTTGTTTACTCATGGGATCTAAATAGTATAAGAGGACTATTGCAACTTTTCTCTTGTAGCTAATCCACGGATCCCTTAATACTGTGTAGATTATTGTACCTCGAGCATAGGTTTAAGTTCAACATCGAAGGAAAAAAAAAAAAACAATTAGCTAGAAAACTTAATAATGTATCTTCACAGTCTAAGAACTACGAACCAATAAATGGTTCCTTCCATTTCATTTTAGGATGATAGAGGGATTGTGCATTCAAGCATTTCTTTTAATTTCATGATTTTTTTTCCCTCTCGAGGTCTAGAGGAAGCTACAATATATCAATAAGATTTTCTTTCAGTATTCCATTCTCAAAAGGAAGTAAATTCATATTCTAAATATGTGTATGTTCACGATGACTTTCTACATATGTAAAAGCTTGTTATTTTTTTAATAATTAATTTTTAATTTTTTTTTTCTTGCATCACTTTTTTGGAAGAGTTCCTATGCACGGATATATTTTTGATTTTTTTATTGAGAGATTAATAAATATACATGCATATAATGTTCACTCACATAATTGGAATACATAATTTGCTTGTCGTGAGTAACGTAGATTGCAGCATAATATTATTATTACATACATATATATTGTCAAAAATAGCTACTATATTTGGAAACAACACAGCTTTTAATTCGAAAAACAGAGAAATAAATAGACAAATACCCCAGCTCACAAATTGCCAATTGAAAGGGAACTAACTCTCACCTAAAACCCAACCTCACTTATTATGTGTATGCGTCACTCTTAATGAGCGTGAGTGTGAGAGAGCATAGCCAGTCAGTCCCAAAACGATGCCATGTTCAAGTGAGAGACGCTGGCTGCTGGCCATATCATTATCATATGGGTTCCATATTTTCACGCTGGCACTCAGTTTAATGGATTATTTTTGCAGGACAAAAAAAAAAAAAAAATTACTTCCCCAGAAAGAATGATGAGCAATCAATTATTGCACCTTCAGAAAACACTTCCTCTTTTTTAAAAAAACACTTTTTTATCCTTTATGTGATCGGATAAGATGTAATTCACACAAAAATAATCACATATATTGATTCATAAAGGCAGAATTTGAGACCATTCAACCCGAAAAAACAAGTAACCGCAGGGAGATTTTAGCTCACAGAGTTCATGTGCTGCAGGCACTAAAGGATTGATAATAGCCTTAAAAGAACATCTTGATACGCAAGAAAGCTGCTGCTCCTTTATTTGTTTTTGCCTTCATAAAACAAATATAACGAAAACTCTCCAAAAAGTGCTATCTATAGCTGCTGCTTAGATTACATGACATGTTACAGCAAAATCAAACAAAAAGGGTAAATTAAATTAAAAACAAAAAATTTAAGAGTGAAGAAGATTCACATTCACAGAATTGACATCAAGTGGAATTAGTGTTGCCACAACAGAGACTCAAACCCAGCTGTAATCGCACCACTACCACTGCTACTATCTTGCACTTGCATTGAATCATTATTCATAAAATTAAAACACTCTCCTTCCTCTCCGATATTGTAGTAGTAATTGTAATCATAATTATAATCATACCACGACGAGTCGACGAACACGAAATCATTCCCGGACTCGCTCGACTCGTCGTAACTCGCGCCGAGACTCGGCAACTCCACTATCACACTCAGCTCCTCCGGCGTCGCTGTCGACGCGTCACTCGGTACCACCAACGGTGACGACGACGACGACGACAACGTTGGTGTTGACGTTGGCGATGATGACGACGACGACGACGACAGCGATGATGAAGATGATGAGTGAGATATTGAGGGTAATGGGTTGTCGAAGATTTCCATCGAAGCGGCTTTGGCAGCTGCGGCTTGGACGTCGCGCGGGGAGTTGGAAGCGGGTCGGGGCAGGGACCCGGCCAATTTGGGGAAGTTGAGAATGGCGGAGGCGCCTTTGATGCTCAATGCTGCCACGTCGTGCGCGCGTGCCGCCATTTCGGGCGTCGAGAACGTGCCCAGCCAGATCCGACTCTTCTTCCTGGGCTCTCGGATCTCGGATACCCACTTCCCCCACGCCCGCATGCGGACCCCTCTGTACACCGGGTGCTTGCTGTCGTCCCTCGGCCTCTTCTTCTGCTTCTTGGCGGCATCCGGGGTCCGGTCCGGGTCGGACGTAACGGGTTTCCAGGTTGGCGGGTTTGTCCGAGATGACGACCCGGAAGACGAAGGTGAGTTGTTCGAGTCGGCCTCCGAGCTATTCCACTCAGTCATTATATAATGTTGTGGTATATGGAGAGCAAGAGAGAGAGAGCATGAAACAAACAATTAAAAACGCAGCGTTTTGGAGGGGATTCAGTGAGAGGGAAGTGGGAGGTGAGAGGAAGTAGAGAGTATAAGAGGCGGATCAAGAGAAGGCGCAGGGTGGGGGGAGCTTTTAATAGAACGGAGGGGGGAAACAGAAAAAAATAAAGGAAACGTGGTGTTTATAAGTGAGCCATCACGAAGGCCGACCTGTCGTTTTTTTAAACTCACTGATTATTTTGATTTTGACCCTCCCTCCCCTAACCTCGCGTCCAGTTAAATTAATTATTTTTTATTTTTTATGAAAAAAATAAATAAATAAAAGGGGACTGACACCTAGCAAGCATCGTAACTTAATGACGCAGTTAACATTTACAAAATTTTAACTAAAGTAGTAGTTAATGGAGAAAGGGATAGTGATAAGAGCGGTGAGGGGTGTCTTAAGAAGACAGCTGGCAGGGCCGTCCTTGCAGTCCTTTATTAGTGGGGTTTACACAGTACGCTTATTGGGGTGTGTACTGCTGAAAGCTTTCTCCGTTCAGTTTCTTGCGCTTTCCCTCTCTATTTCAACCAAAATTATCATCTCTCAGACTCTCACTACTTTCCATTTTTTTACATCACATTTTCATCAGCATTACTTTTCTTTGTTTCTTCTGCAACTGTTAACTGATTTGTCTTATGAGGTGGGGTTTGATTTGAAGAAAAGGAAAGAAATGAGAGGAAAGTGGAAGAAATGAGAGGAGAGAATATTGAAATTCTTTTTTAATGTTTGATTTGTTACAAAATTATACCAAAAAAAAAGAAATGTCTTAACTTTTATTTGGACAATTTCATCCTTTAGTGTTAAACTTCTAATATTTATCATAAACATAATTCAAAAAATAAACAATAAATTTATTTAATGTACTATATAAATAACTAATAAAAATTTATTTTAAGTAATATAATTATATTTGTAATTAAACTCTATTCAAAAAGTTTATTAACATAATTTTATTTTTAAATTAGTTTAATTTAATTTGTTTCTAAATAAATTATGACATTATACAAGTAATTTCTTAATTAATATATTATAATTTTAAAATTTTATTTGAACAAAAAAATAGAGTTTCTGCCGCTGCCGCTGCCATTAAAGCCCGATCACCACTATACCATGTCATTTCAACTTAAGAATTATATGAAAATTATCATAACTTGACGATCTATGGATTGAAACAATTTATTTGGCCAAGATACTTGAGGTTTGTCCGCATCGGAGATAGTTAGAAAGTTTTCAAATTTCTTTTAACTAGATTTGAGGAAGATAAATTCATTTTTTTTTCACTTGTGTGACAGTATAACGACGTTGCTCATTGGCCAGCAACTCCAACAGTACAGGCGGTGACATTACACGCGCGAATGAGGACGGTGGAGGCAGCAGTCTGGCGACGACAACGATGGTGGTCCGATGATTGTTAAATTTGTATTTGTATTTTTTAAATTAATAAAACAAATAAAGTGATTTTATTAAATTAGTTAAATAATTGCTTTAACTTTTACTAATATGAAATTAATTATCCGCAATATTAAATTGATAAAATAAAATTGTAAATAATAATAATTTGATAATATTAAACAAGTTAATAAAAGATTGAAGGGGTAATTTTGGATGTTTTGGCTTCTAATGGAGGAGGAAATCAAAATCATCACTCTTTGGTGGTGTGGAATCTAAATTCCACATTATGATGTATATCAAATTTTAATAGAAATTAAATTCTTGTAAATTATGGTAAATCAAACAAAGGAAATAAGAAAGAAATTTAAATTACTTTTCTTTCCCCCTTCTTCTCCTTCCAACCAAACACCACCTAAGTTCTTACTAATAACTAATTTATTACAAATTATAAAAATTATAATTTAAGGTCTATTAACAGTTCAAATTAATAGTCTATTAAAAATTTAAAAACTATATTTATTGTACAATTATCTATTGAGAATAATTTGAAAATATGTGACAATTAATATTTTGGCATGATAAATCTACTTCCACCTATAATTACGGGAGGAAAGAGGATTAAATATGAAGTCCATGAGTGATTCAAACTGAGAAACAAGACCTAGGCTCCATTTGGAATTGGGGTTAAAACTCAATAAGTGGCTTATTTTATAATTTTTGACAAAAATAATGTTTGATAAATTTTATAAAAATTGTTGATTTCATATTTTTTTCTATTTTGACAATAGCTCTTCAAAGTAAGAAAGAAGTTGCTTTTTATAAGCAGTTTATTAAATAAGCAACCACACATTTCTAAAGTTCTTATTATAAACTTAATATTGTAATAGAAGACAATTATCTCTTATTTTTCTACAAATTGTTATAAATAAACCATTAGATATCATATTACTGCCACAATTAATAACCTGATAATAATTATGTCATTGCAACCATGGCATTGCACATTTATTTCAGGAGACGTGCACAACATGATATTCATTTTGGCAACATTGAAAATGATCCTAATTTGATGAAAGAATAGAAGGAAATAATGAAACTCAAGAAAAGTATTATAATACTAATGACTTTGGATCACAAGAATAAAAATTTTGAGCATTGTTATTATAATAAACTTAATGTGAACGTAGTACATATTACTTTTTATTTTATTTGGATTATGTACTAGTATGATTTTTTTATCATATTTTATATAATGAATTATGAAGTTCATTAGATTTTATTTAATTGAGTTTTTTTCATTTTATATAATTTTATGTGTTTAAAAAAAAAGGCATATTGACGCAATTTATTAAACATACTCTAAAAAATAACACATAATTTAAACTTATGTCTATTTTGATAATTATATAATAAAACAATTCATTTGTAATAAAATTTATCAAAAACATATAATTTTCTTTTCAAACTTACATAAACCGCAACAACACAATTTATCAAATACTAAGGTATTTTTTTAATCAGTTACTTTTTTTATTCCTGCAACAAAAATAATTTATTTCATCAACTACCGCAATCTTAAACTGGCTATTAGTCAATACATAGCGGCAAAAAATAAAAAATAAAAATGAAAGAGATTAGAATTTAGAATTAGAAATAAAGTAACGGGGTTACCATGCTCTTCATAACTGTGGATCGGCAAGGGAAAAAAAACACCTAAAACAATGGGACATTTGGGGTCCCCTACGATCACCAAAATTAATATCACACTAATACAGATGATGGTCCGGTTATTCGAGCCACAGTGGGTGTCGGTTCAATGCTTCTTCATTGGAAGATAATTTATTAATCTTTTTTTTTTGGATAAAATTCTGAAAATTGGCAGTGTTTATTCATCATCATCTTAAATTTGTAAATGCACATTCCAAAAAAAGGCTATCATCTTAGCTGTTCCAATGGTGAGCTGAGCTCACTACCTGTAGAGTGATTTTATGGGCACATCTGTCTCTTAAACCATTATTGAAAATTCTTCATTCACAAATTATTGCCAAGGATTTGATGATGATGATGATGTACATTCGTACATACTATAATAGAAGTCAATTATTTCTCTAGACACTAATATGAATGAATTTAATAATTTCTGTACCGAAAGAGCTAGAGAAGAAAATTTTGAATTATTGCCAGCAAATTTTTGTATATTATTTTATTGTTTTTTTCCTATTTTTCACTAGGAACCAATATTTTGAGTAAGATTTCCTATTCCTAGTCGTGTTGCAGATAAGTTGATTAATATAAAAATTAAGGAATGTAATAAAAATATGGATATTAATTAATACATCATTATTAGAATATTTTTGTTTATTAGAAGTCTTCTTGTTTTAATCAAATGGGCCCCAGAATGAGAATCATCCATTTTATGCGTAACGCAAGTTATAAAGTTTAACAAATTACAAAGCCCTAACCCAAAAAAATATCCTAAGTATCACTTTATTTTACTGATAGATGGCGATAATATTTATCAATTTCTGCAATGTATCTGTTTTTCCGCATATAACAAATAATAAGTTAAATGTTCACGTAAACCTGAGCTGTCGAAGACAATTTTCATTTGGAATTATCTGCATTTGGGTCTTGAGATTTTGTTTTTTTTTTTTTAAAAATAATAAGTCCATGCAATGGTGTTACAAGTTTCAGAGGAAATTGGGTCAGAAACATTGCCAAAATCATGCAAATTTCTGGGTCCATGGATATTTATGAGGCAGTTTTTTTTTAAATTTTTGTGAATCATGGGGCACGTTTAAATGAGTTGTGGGAAAAAAAAATAAAGAAAAGCAATATTGTTTTATGGTTGTATCTTATTGGGAAAAAAAATAAAGAAAAGCAAACGAGTTATTTCATTGCACTTATTTTATTAGAAATTTGCAGGATTATAAAAGGATACAATTTTAGACTTGGATCACTCGTTTGAATTTATAAAAAATTATTTTTATATAAGATCCCTCTTACAAATTGTTTTTCGCCACTTAAGTCCATGATAAATTTTTAATACTTCGTGTCATTCATGGAGCTAAAACCGTCTAAGAAAAAGCATAAAATTAAAGAGCAAAAAGAATATTTTAGCAAATAAATTAACTAGTTTAGACTTTTAAAAGATTCAAATATTCAATTAGTACGTAAAAAGTATCATATTTAGCTTCCAACAGTGTGTGTTAACAACTAATGGGTCTTTGGTCTAATGGAAGAAGCCTTGCACTTAAAATGTTGAGTGTAAGGGTTCGAGCCTTCATAAGAGTATTATGAAGGTTAGTTTCAGTTCTCTTCATTTATCAACTAATTGAGTAGAGACAATGTCTCCCTTACGAAATGTAAGTGGAGTAGGCACCCTTTGAATATTAGAGAGGGTTTAAAATATTTGGGCAAGTGCTTCAGTGAGTTAATGTATGGCGGTGGTCACAGTTGTTTACGAAATGTGAGTGAAGTAAACACAATTCGAATATTAGAGAGGGTTTAAAGTATTTGAGCAAGTGCTTCAGTGGGTTAATGTATGGTGGTGATCACAGTTGTTTACGAAATGTGAGTGGAATAGGCACAATTCGAATATTAGAGAAGGTTTAAATTATTTGGGCAAATGTTTCAGTGGGTTAATGTATGGCGGTGGTCTCAATTGTTTAGTTTTGTAAGTGGAGTTGACACCCATCGAATATTAGAAATTAGAGAGGGTTTTAAAGTATTTGGGCAAGTGCTTTAGTATGTTAATGTATGGTTGTGGTTCCAGTTATTTAGAACGATTGTAAATATTGTAATGAAATGTGAGTGGAGTAGGCATCCCTTGAATATTAGAGAGGGTTTAAAGTATTTGAGAAAGTGCTTCAGTGAGTTAATGTATGGCGGTGGTCACAGTTGTTTACGAAATGTGAGTGGAGTAGACACAATTTGAATATTAGAGAGGGTTTAAAGTATTTGAGCAAGTGCTTCAGTGGGTTAATGTATGGCGGTGGTCACAGTTGTTTACGAAATGTGAGTGGAATAGGCACAATTCGAATATTAGAGAGGGTTTAAAGTATTTGGGCAAGTGCTTCAGTGGGTTAATGTATGGCGGTGGTCTCAGTTGTTTAGTTTGTAAGTGGAGTAGACACCCATCGAATATTAGAAATTAGAGAAGGTTTTAAAGTATTTGGGCAAGTACTTTAGTATGTTAATGTATGGCTGTAATTCCAGTTATTTAGAACGATTGTAAATATTGTAATGAAATGTGAGTGGAGTAGGCACCCCTTGAATATTAGAGAGGGTTTAAAGTATTTGAGCAAGTGCTTCAGTGAGTTAATGTATAGCAGTGGTCACAACTGTTTACGAAATGTGAGTGGAGTAGACACAATTCGAATATTAGAGAGGGTTTAAAGTATTTGAGCAAGTACTTCAGTGGGTTAATGTATGGCGGTGGTCACAGTTGTTTACGAAATGTGAGTGAAATATGCACAATTCGAATATTAGAGAGGGTTTAAAGTATTTGGGCAAGTGCTTCAGTGGGTTAATGTATGGCGATGGTCTCAGTTGTTTAGTTTTGTAAGTGGAGTAGACACCCATCGAATATTAGAAATTAGAGAGGGTTTTAAAGTATTTGGGCAAGTGCTTTAGTATGTTAATGTATGGCTATGGTTCCAGTTATTTAGAACGATTGTAAATATTATAATTGTAATGTCTGATGTAATATCAGTAACAATTTTTGTATAACAGAATTAAAAAAAAATAGTGTGTTTAACACAATAGACAAAATGAGGTACTATAAATTTTATTACGAATTCAAGTAACAAAACTAAATTTTGGAAGAGATGAAAGTCTCATTCTCTCGAAATGAAAAATTACAGCATTCTTGCTATATTTCATTAATCAATAGGTTACTGCTCATGGTGTAAACTCCATAACCTAACCTATTGTGCAAAATTTCTTGGTTCTTTTTTTTTTTTCGGAAGAGCAAGATTTCTTATTCTGAACATAACCATAGGCCCTAAATCTAAAGCTGTTGTATAGAAACAGCTTTAGCAGTTGGCCATAATTGCAACATTGCCTTTGGAAGCTTCAGAGTGAATCAATTGGTCACTTTGGAGGGAGTTAGTACTCTTTATCACCGAGGGTGGTTGGCTACCTTTATAAATTTACGAATCAACATACAATGTTCAAGGGCAACAGTTAATGGGCCTTTTGTTATATTGGACTAAAAGGGGAGGAGTTTTATAGGCTTCTGACAAAATGTTTGTGCATGCCCCAAAACTTATTACTTCAAGAGGGCACCCAAATTAACACAAATTCAATGTAGTACTTTTGGGACACCAAATGAGATGGGGAAGATGAAGCTTGGAACATGAAATTTTTTTTTACCGTCTGTAAAGCAATGGCAATCCGAACTAAGCAGTTAAAATGATTTTAATGGCGGTGAACAGAGTGGCTGATGCCCCAACAATTACTTATCACTAATGTTTGACGTGTTTTAATTTTTCTTTGTACGGCAAAGCCATAAGGTGAAGCATTGCGTATAAGCATCATTCTCTGAATAGAAAGAAAAACAACTTCTATGTTGTAGAATTTGAAGTTGAACTTCTTCCAACCCCCTTTTTGCCTTGCTTTGACTTGCCAATCTCCACCAGCTGAGTCAGAAGGGCTTCGCACATTTCACAAGGATCGGGTTCGGTGGGATTCTTCTTCCACGAAGAGTAAACCATCCAAGCATGGTCAAGCTTCTGGTTCGGTCTGACTACAACAGAACCCGGAACTTCGGCATCACGGCATGTTACTAACCCGTCACTCTTCTCCCCATATCTCAGCTGAAGATGGAGTGCGCACACAGCCATTGCAGCCGAAACAGGAATTACTACAGGCACCTGCCGTCCTGCTTGAACTAAATTATCTGACTCCTCACCACCAAAGTTTGGAAGGGGAAGCCAGGGAAGTTCTGCATGAGCTATGTGAGTCATTGTGGCAAGGACACCTGGAGCCACGCTCGCTTCAGAGTGGAAGGAAATAAGAGGGATTTCCTCAGGTAGCTTGTGATTCATGATGAACTCTTTCCGCTTTTCATATGTGAGATCCTCCAATGCCCGTATATCTCCCTGCAATGTACTTTCATAGTTCGTGATCACACCTCCCAAAAGATTCATTTTATATAGTATATCCAACTTGAGACCAAATAAAGTTCTGTTATTGTGCACAAACTATAGTACACCAAATTGGCATAAAGGCCCCTGAAAACTCTTAACACGAGAAAAAGGAAGCATAACAAAAGGATAATCTCAGAGGAAGATTCGAACAAAAATTGTTTCTTGTGAACTGTTATGGTAAAAACTTTATAATTGTGAAGAAAAATCAAAAACATATATTGCAAAAGCACATTTCCGCTGAGTCCTGCTTGTAGTTCCCAGTTATCAATTGTAGAGTTAGCCAAAGTCCTGAAATGCATTTCTAAAGATACCCAAGTCTTCCTAGGACTCTTACAAGCATTTCCAAGATGTTCTGTGTATAATTAAATGTTTTTTCATTGTTTCTAAAATATGTAGGTATCTAACCACTAGAAAAAAATTATGCCAAAATCTGATTAAGGGAAGCCAAACCATCATTATTGCTGTAACTTCCCATTTTCAACAAAACTGCTAAACCAACATTACTGGTGTAACTTCCATTTTCAACAAAACTGCAGTTTTGGATCATTTTCTAGCACTGAACCCGTGTATAATATTCTCACCTGATATCCTGCTGTAGAGACGACAAAAAATCTGAATGCCCCTCTTATGTCCAAAATTAGCAATCACTATTGTTTACTTTAGACAATTGATGGGCCAAGGGGAAATTCTTTGACCTATTGCTGTTAAACAGCACGAGCCTTGCATCATATTACAGGATAAAAGAAGTTTAGGCACCACATAATCAGGCAAGCTATATTGAGTTGAATTGTTCATTAACAAAGCCTGAGTTGAATTGTTCATACATAATCTTTCGAAAGTAATCACAAAGCTTTCCTAAATCAGCATAGAAAATAGTTTATGCTTCTTTTAAAATTTCACATATACATCATCCATTAAGTTTTAGACAGTAAAGGAGTACCTTAATTAACTTGCATATCAAAAACTCCATGATCCTCCTGGTTTCTCTGTCAGCAATTTGTCCTTCACGCAAAATATCAGAAGCTACTGGGGTGCCACCATATGGGCTCTGCACCAGCGCCAGTCCAGCAACTTTGTCTTTCAAGTCAGACCAGTACATTGATAATGCAGCAGCAGCATCAACCCCACCCTTGCTGTGCCCAAGCAGCATCACTCGCTTGCCAGATCCCCAGTAAAGCTCTTCAATATATTGTTTGAGTTCCCATGCATTGTGCTCCACTGATGCCTTTGCACAAGAAATAGAAAAGCCAGAAAGAACATCAATATATTTAAAGGTGACAACTAGCAAAAGAAAGTCATCATGAAGAGAATAAAATTTAATTTGGAAAGAAACAATCATATGGACATTGACAAAATGCTAATATTGTTGTCAGGCATATAAAAGTTCACTTTGCTTTAGTGAATCTATTCTTGAAAAGTAAAAGGTAGCCATCTGTTACCTCACTGTGAATTTTTGCAATATGGCACGCCAGACCCTTCTTTGAAAAGAATTTCTTAGTGGCCACAAAATATAATGGACCATGATTGCTAAAAAGGCCTGATGAAGATCAGTATTTCACATTAAAATGGATTTCGGCCATCTTAAATGTCAAATGAACAAAACAAAGCCAACCTTGAGAGTATGGTTAAAGAAATATATTGTCATACCTGGAATTAATAAATAAACAAACCAGTCAGGCAGTGTATGCTCCCCATTCCTGAGAGAGCAAGATGACAAACAGGTGATAGGATCTATAATAAATATGAACCAAGTAACAGGAAGTATCCCTGATTCTGCAAAGCACTAAACATGAAAATCTTACCATGACATTAGTTTAATACCTTATGCATTCAAGAAGCTCCAAAAATCTTGTGGTACCATCTTCCACAGGAGCCATTCCAGGAGTTTGTTGCAACCATCCAATATCATCAGAAGAGCCATGCAAAGTTCTTCTCACTCGAGATGAAATGCTGGAGATACCAAAAAGAAGCTCATGTTATTTGAGTAGCAAATTAACAGATACAAATTAATGTAAAAATCAAAGAATTTTGAATTCAAATGCAAGAAAAAAGAGGAGACTAAATGGAGCACGAAATTTATTCTTCAATTAGGAAGTGAATGACATCCTTTGAAAAGACTTCTATTACCATGCTGATCAGCTTGAAAAAGCTAAAATTAACTTACCTACGGACTCGACCTTGAGCACATCTGATGTAATGAAAAGGACATCTCCAAGAGGCAATTGCCAACCTCCAGGCAAGTTGTATTCCAAACAATGGGAGCATCAACCTACAACCGGAGGGAGCAATTGGGTGCAGCAAAAAATGGAAAAAAAAAACTCCCAAGATAGATGCATGCCTGAGAAGGATGCTCAAGGTAGATGAGATGCATAGCTAGTATATTCATACAACCAGATCGCAAATCATACATTATTTTCACGCAAGAGATATTTTGGTGATTTTATAGAAGATAAGGAAATGAGACAAAGAAACGAATTGTAACCATTTCATAATGAATCAATAAGTAAATTTATTTGAAAATGGATGCAAGCAAAAACTAATACCAGTTAAAAGTGAAAGGGATGCCCAGATATCTACAATTGGCTTCTATAACTCCAAATCTTGTATTTACAAACAATCCAACCCTGGGGCCCAAGGCTCTTCTTCCACAGACTGTACGTGCAATGTAACAATTAAAAGATGATGAGCATTCTTCCAAAATGGATTTACAAATGCTTTGTGTTGAAGATCTTGGATGTTCTCCAGATGAAACGAACAACTCTCCTGAGAATCTACTGATATCTCTGAGTATAATATCCTCTGCAGTGAAAATAAACTAATGAAACAGCCATCATGATCCAAAATATGGTAATTACAGGACTCACCCCTCAAAAAAAAGAAAAAAAGAATTTACTTAAGAACATAACAATTTTGAAGGTGCAACTGCAATAACAACCGTCCCACATGCACAGCAGCATCCATACATGTAAGAAAAATGAAAACTCACCAATGAAATGAATGAATTGGTGACTTATATAAGTAGCTAATGTCCAGAGACAGGTGAAGATGTTGTCAATTGACGAGAAGAAACCAAGATAATCAAAAGGACCTGTGAACTCCACAACATCATAACAGACCTGATAAGAGGACCTATATCAGACCAAGAAAGCTGAGCTTTAATCAAACAAAAGTGATGATGACTAAGACACAAGCAACTGGGCCAAGTTAAATTCAAGCAATCATTTAATTAGTCATTCTACAGGCTGGGAGACTATTGAATTTTCCATTTCTTTAAGCGGATGCGATAAGAGCAAGACCCTAATAATAAATGAATTTACAATCTAATCTGTTGACTCTTTTGAAACTGTTACCATAAGAATCTCCCCATTAGTTCTTAATATATCACATGGATATAATTCCTTACAGTCGAAGGAGTTTCAAAAATTTCTCCATCAATATGTGAATCTCCCATTAATTCTTCCAAATCCTGAAATCATTCCAAGATATAGCCATATCAAATGGGATCGTTCTTGGAGCATTAGAAGCAATGCGACGGAAATCAAATCCACACAAAAATAGAACAAGAAAGAAAGCTCAAAACGCTTCAAGATAGATTCAAGAATTCCCACAGAGGCCAAAATTCAAACACATTTGCACGAAGCAACTTAACATCAAATAAAAATTGAACACAAAAGCTAAACCAAATAGAGTGAGTGGCTTACTTACACGTTACACCAATGCAAATGGGGACAGCGCAAGACTCAAATGTCAAATCTGCAAACCCAGGAACAGATCGGTTATGTTCGGTTGAGAAACAGCTGCCAAGTCGCAATTTATAAGAGGGAAATCTTGAAAGTGAGCCAAAAATTCGAACAACCCAGTGCCCGAAAAATGCCAGAAGTATATTAAAAGTTGCAAGCAAAGAACTTATTTCTTTATTAATCTTTTTATTTAATTAATTAGATTGTTTTGGGGAAATGGGAATAGTTTAAAGTATGGCAGCAACACTAGCAACCGAATCAAGGGAGAGTCATCAAGTGAGAATGGAGCAATAGATGATGATCTTTATCCAGTTGCTTTGAATATGAATTCAACAGACACACACCCACTACGCTAAACCTTGGCTGGCCCACGCTGGATCGCTTTAGCAGCAGTGCATTGAGAGTGACGCATTTAAAGTTAATCGTTCTTCTGTTATTCTATTCTGTAAATGAAATTTAAAGATTTTTTTTTTCGAAAAGGGCTGGCCCTCCATAAATTTGGATCAACTTTCAAAAACTCCCAAATTTTTATAGTGCCATAGTGGGTTAAAAACAATAGAGATTTGGGTGCGCCTTCAAGACATGTTGAAGAGGATTTTTTTTTTTAAGATATATTTTATCTCGTTTTCACCAATTTAGTTTTATTTTATTATTGAAAAATGGAGTGGATAAAGAATGGGGAGTTTCAGCAAGTACCGTAAGAACAAAGCTAAAGAAAGGCGACTGGACGGGGACCCACCAAGATCAGCGTCTTAGTAGAGAGGACAGGGGCTCAGGCGCACGTGTCGTGTTGGGACGTGTAGCATCTCTTGGAAGCGACAAATGTCGTTTAAGAGTCTCCGTGCAAATAGAATATCCCAAATCGTACTACTGAAGCTCTTTCAAAGTCTTTAATTTAATGAGTTACGTGTAAGAAGACTTGAGCCCCCAACGTTTGGTGATGGGCAATGGCGATGGAGATGAATGCACGCAGACACAGTGCTATTTTCATAAATTTGTACTTTATGAAAAAGCTACGGCTTTATGAAACTTGCTGCCTTCTCGGTTTCTAATACTTGATTGCTGCAGGTCACGGGCCATGCTAAGTAAATATCATGAGCTTTGTTTTATTTTTTATCCAATAAACAGAAAGCAAAGCTTGTGAGATACGAAAGTAAAACCTGTGAGATGGGAAAAGAATGCATGCTTTTGTGTAACCAATGAGATCAACTGACCAGCAGAGAGATGAAGATAAAGAGTGATGAAGAAACTCAAAAAGTTTTACAATTTCTTTGCGGGAAGAAAATGTTGCAGGCAATAGCCTTGGGCTAATGCAGTACTTGCTGCTCTTCATGTGGTGGATGTAACTCATTCTGCTTGCAACTTCATGAGACATTGGACCCAATTGACCAAAGATCTTCATATTAGGACCCCCAACTCAGAAAAAAATGATTAGATAATAATAAAATTAAAACTCTATGGACAAATTATCAAATTTTGTTGTTGAATAATGCTGTACTTATCATCTCAATTAATGTGCCACCAATATAATTTCACCATTTGTATATTATATATGGAAAATGTTAGAGAACACGAAACTGCTGAGAGAATGCTGAGAGAAACGGCAGCTTGTGCTGCCGCTTCTCTCAGCAACCCCCCCGAGATCATCTTTTAGCTAAAATTCAAGAGTAAAAAAAGTAAAAGCTGGGGATTTTAAGTGTTTCAACTGCCATTGTCAGCTTAAAGCCCCACACTCATTAAAGCTAAAGCTACTCCATTTACTCCCACGTGAAACAACTCTCAGCAAAATTACTCAATTTTCTTTCTCCTTAATTTTCTTTCTCCTTAAGGTAAAGCTACTCCATTTTCTTTTGCTCCATTTTCACTCGGTTCTTCTTGAAGCAACATCTTGAATAAATTTCATGTAGTTCTTTCGTTCGTTCATTTTTCGATCTACATCTTGAAGCAACATCTAGTTGGTAATTATCTAAGCTTAAAAAATAATTATTTATTTATTATTTTTTGTTATATCATAATAATAGATATATATCTGCATTTATTAATTAAATGATAATGTGTTTAATTTAGAATATTTTAGAAATCTTTTTATTTAAATAATATGTTTGATTTAGAAATTTTTAATTTAATTTTTTTAACATAGAATTATTTTTAATTTAAATTGTGTTCGATTTATCATTTTTTTATTTAAATTGTTATAATAATTTATTCTTAATTTAAATTTTGTTTCCACATTGAATTTTTTATTTAAATTTTGTTCGATTTATCATTTTTATTTAAATTGTGTTCGATTTATTTTTTATTTAAATTGTGTTCGATTTATCATTTTTTATTTAAATTGTTATAATAATTTATTCTTAATTTAAATTTTGTTTCGACATTGAATTTTTTTATTTAAATTGTGTTCAATTTATGACTTTTTATTTAAATTGTGTTGGATTTATTTTTTTAGTTAAATTGTATTGATTTTTTTATTTAAATTGTGTTCGATTTATTTTTTATTTAAAATGTGTTCAATTTATTTTTTATTTAAATTGTGTTCGATTTATCATTTTTTAATTTTTAGAATTTTAATGGATTAAATTATTGCTGGATGGTGTTTGTATAAATTGATCTTACATTTTGCTTAATACAAATATTAATTATTTTGTAGAAATGGATAATTTGGAACATGAAGATGGAGTCCAAGAAATGAAATTATTAAAGTTCCTCCCAGACTCTTTAGCACTTTACTTAATCAAAAGTCTTATATTTAATCACTCAAGCAACTAATTTGCCACACCGAATGGGTTTTCTACAGGAGTTAGGTGTTAAAATATTGAAATGAAGATGAAGCAGGTCTTGAGTCTTGACACCAAAACTAAAATTAATAGAAAGTATAATAAACAATTAGGAGATCTACTCCTCCTTTCTGGTACCTCAATCACGACATAGACGACGAATCCCAGACCCTTGATTCTCGTCCTTTCTGGTTCCTCCCAGCCTCTGACCTCTACTCCTCCGATCCCGATTTGCCCACACCGGAAGACGTTCACCGCCAAGCCGATGCTTATTTTTATGAGGTATCGGACTCCGATTCGCTGACAAGCCGACACAGCCCGGATCTCTTCGACCACCGGGAGAACTAGGTCAATTTCGTCCTGGATCTAATCCAACAACGCGTCGAGCAGTCTCAAGTACTTAATGTTATAGACACTGATTCTGCTTTGGTCTCGGAGTCGGATCCTTTAAACGACTCCAGTTTGAGTACTCCGGTTTGAGTCGGTGTTGTTGAAGGGAATATATGTGGGAAGCTGAGAGAAGTGGAAGAAGAAGGAGGAAAAGATTGAAAGGTTTTTCTTTTTGGGGGAAAGAGACCTGTTACTCACATGGGGAGTAGCTAAAAAAGTGGGAAGCTGAGAGAACACGAAACGGCAGCACAAGCTGCCGTTTCTCTCAGCGTTCTCTCAGCTTTCCCGTTACCTAGCAGCACTCATTATATATAAATCCCAAGGAGAGAAGAATTGCTTCGTCTTAGCTGTTTTAATTTGCGCCTGTTCTTGTCAAACAAGTAGTTGATTACTTTAGTTTATAAGTTCACGATTATAGATAGAATAATATATAGAGCCCTCAAGTTTCTTTTACTTTGAGTTAGTTATTTCAGTTTTACTACAGTTTGAACTTATAAAGTCCTTTGAATATTTTTCATTTGATGATTCATTAAAATTTGTTCAAGACTTTCAACTTCTACCGAATCTATTTTCCTTTTCAGTTTCAATCAAATAACTGATTGACTTTATTAAGTGGTCAATCTTAAAATAGAATAATTATAAGATATTTCAAGTAATTGATGAAATCAATGCATCATTATGGAACTAAATGATGAAAGATGAGGAGGGAAATAATTTTTAGGTTGTCCCTTCGCGTTTTCTTGTATCCTATCCAATAGCATTTAATTCAAGAATTTTGGATGAAGTTAGGTATCTAAGTGAAACGTCGTCTGGCTTTGTTTAAAGCGTATGACAAGACGTACTGAAATCTGGAAGTAAAAGACATAGATGACAGGGCATATACCGGTGCATATTGCAATGTTGTATTTTATCTTTAATTTGTAGGTCATGTTGTCAGCCTTTTTTAACTCAACAGCACGTCATTCCCTTATTCCATTTACAATCATATATGTTGAGTAAATGAGTCCTTACTTATTCTTGTCAAACAAGTAAAACCCTCTTGAGTTAATTAGTTATTCTAGCTTTATTATAATTTGAGCTTATTCATTTGTTTGAGTCATTTGGATCAGAACAAGAATATTATTTTATTACCTTCTTAATATTTTGATATTTAATTCTAAAAAAAATCCTCTTTTTATTTCCTTGCTAGATTATTTATTTTTATGTGGTCAAGAATTTGGACAAATATCCTTCTATGGATTTATTTAACAATCCAAAACAAAATTGTGAGGATAAGTTATTGATTTTTTTTTGTTGAATAATGCTATATTGAGCATGTTTGTGAGTTTTTGGGTACCATTATTATAGTTAAGGGACATGGCAATGACATTATTTACTATTATTATTACACAAGGCTCAATTTGATAAAAGATGTACAAAATTAAAAGTACAAAGTACAAACTTTCGTTAAAAAAAAAGTTTTACTGCACTTTATTAAATATTAAAACCCACACACACATATAATTATTCTCTAGTGAAAACATCTTCATTTTTATGATGGGTAAAAAAATACAATTTTTTTTTTGAGAAATTACACATATGGAGACTAGTCTAGAAAAATCCTCTCCTCCATCAATTGAAAACAACTGATCTACGAAGAGGGCGAAGTTTAAAGCACAGGGTGTGGGTGGGGATAACCCACCTCCTGTGTCTTTTAGAGACAAACTTTTGGAGACTCAGATGGAGTTGGAAGAGGACTTCATGGGTAAGGAAGAGGACATTGATATTGATATCAGAGATGTGGTAATTGAAAGGGAGAGGTTTTTACCGGCTATATCTTTCTCCCAAAAAGTTCACTCACAACTAGTGAAACCATGGCAATCAACAGTTGTTGTGAAATTGCTGGGAAGATCTGTTGGATACAAAGTTCTGTGCAATCGTTTGGAGGCTTTATGGAATATATCTCACGGCTTCTCTGTGATTGATCTAGAAAATAACTACTTCCTTGTCCGATTCAAAAGGGATTCTGATGCTTAGCATGTGCTTACTCAAGGACCATGGATCGTGCTTGGACATTATTTAACGGTACAAACATGGTCTTTGCATTTTGACAATGCTAATGAGAAGATATCATCAGTAGTGGCATGGATTCGCCTTTCGGGTATGCCTCTTCACTATTATCACAAGAAGGTGTTGAGTTGTTAGGCCAGGTAATTAGGAATGTCATTCGTATTGATTATAATACGGAATCAGCCACTAGGAGAAAGTTTGCTAGGATCACTGTTGAAGTTGCACTAGATAAGTTGTTATGCTCCCAGCTCCTGCTCGATCGTAAGATTCAAAAAGTGGAATATGAAAGTTTACCTACCATATGTTTTGAATGTGGAATTTACGGTTACCTTGTTTCATTTTGCCAAAAGAAAATAGCAAACGAGGTGAGATAAAATGAAAATACAGATAGTGTTTGGGGGTATTCCAGCGAGACCCGAAAGAACGAGCAGGATTAGACGAGCAGGAAGCTGAAAGTAGGGCTTGCTTGGGCAAAGATGAGCAGAGGATACACGCAACCACCTACCACCGCAGTCGGGAGGATACACGCAATCACCTACTACCGCAGCAATCGAGGTACACGCGACCACCTGCCACAGCAATGATGAAATCATACGCAACCGCCTGTCACGGAGAAGAGGAAGGATCCTCGGGAGGCCTATAAAAAGGCAGCCCGCGAAGGTAAAAGGGTTGGATTTTTTATCACTCTAAGGGGCTAAAAAAGCAAATAATTCGGAACCGATAAAAAACCTAAGGCCAAAAGATTTACGGTCAGTCTTTCCCCAAAAAACCTTCTTATCTGACTTGAGCGTCGGAGGGTTTACGCCGGGAAACACCCGGCGCACTCTGACCTGTATTACGAACGCAGGAAACCAATAAAAGCAACTGGGCGAGGAGAAGTTCTGGTCGAGATAAAGTTGAACGAGTAGGAAGCCTGGTCGTAGAAGAGCACGACCAGATTTTCGCATCAACATTTTGGCGCCGTCTGTGGGGATCGAACGAAAAGCCTTGCTTGGCGACAGGGACGGGGATCAAATAAGAGGAGAAAACCATGGAGACTGGGGGAGGTAATGCGCCAGGGGGAGAAGCAACGCTGAGTGATCCCATGTTTGGCCGGATGGAGAGGATGGAAAGGCAGATGGAGGCCCTCGCATCCATTCTCGACGAGTTACGTAATGAACGGAGGGAGAGTCGGGAAGAGAGGGTGAAAGCTGGTAGACCGACCCTAGGCTACGATGCTACGAGAAGGGATGACGCTACTAGGAGACTTGGTGGCGAGGGAGGTTGCTGCTCTATGCGGGAAGATGTTCATAGAAGGGAAGGCCAATCCCTAGGGGGACCAAATTTCAATGAGGACGCCGGAATGGCGAATTCCGAGGAGACAGAGCTCCGACAACCAATGCACGACGTTGATCAGCGGCGGGAAGAGGTTGCAGCCCGAGTTCCTGGTCGGGAAATGCAACTGGAAGAAGAAGTGCGCAGGCTAGCACAGGTGGTCGATGACATGCAGGGAACGAGCAGAGCTCCTGGTTGGAGAATCATGTTGGACGGAGAATCGCCTCTCGCGGCGGAGATCATGCGGGCGAACATCCCGAAAGACTTTCGCCTTCCCGACCTTAGATACTCAGGGCGAACTGATCCGTTGGTGCACGTCGAGTGTTTCAACGACA
The DNA here is from genome assembly GCA_029633175.1 of Citrus glauca. Lineage (NCBI taxonomy): Eukaryota > Viridiplantae > Streptophyta > Magnoliopsida > Sapindales > Rutaceae > Citrus > Citrus glauca. Next base: position 10,111,565 of record JAQOOD010000001.1, read on the forward strand.
TGACGGGGATACAGGGACCTCCAGCCCAGAGATGCAGGGTGTTCCCGTTATCTTTGGAGGGACGTGCACGCGAGTGGTACAGGAAGCTTCCTCGCGGGAGTATCAGAACTTTCGAGCAGATGTGCCAGGAGTTTGCGGAGCAGTTCCGAGGAGCAATGGCACCGGAGGACGATATGATTGAGTTAAAGGGCATGAAGCAAGGGGAGCAAGAAGCCTTGCGAGACTTCATTAAACGGTATCACCGAGCGGTCCTGGATTTGGGCGCCTTCAACCATCCTCAGGCACTAAGAGGATTGAGAGAGGGGGTACGGATAGGAAGGCTGTGGTATGACTTGAGGAGCCCGCTCATCAAAACTTACGGGGCCGCGTACGAGCAGGCCAAACGAGATATGGAGATCGAAGAGGAAAAGGCTGCGCGAATCAGAACAGACCAGCTGGAAGGATTGGGGAAAGAGAAGAGGGCGGCACCAGGAAGTGGGCCGATGAGAAGGAAGGATCACCCGATACCTGGTCGTAGTGCAACAGGCCGAGCTGCCACTTACCAACCTCATCAGAGACCACCACAACACCAGCGCAGTGGAGCACCGCCTCCTCGGTCACCAGTGAGGGAACCTTGGAGACGACACGAGGCAGCGCACAACAATCGTTATCCCCAGCCCCACAACACTAGAGAGAGCAGAGGAGAAGCCCTGCCACCACCGCCGATTCGGAGTGGTGCCTACGAGGAGAGGGCCGTGCATAGGATAGACCGGAATCAGGACTATGGTCGCTACACCACTTTGAAGGTTCCCCTGGACGAAGTGTTCGAGGCCATAAGGGATCGAGGGTTGCTGCATCCTCCTGCTCCCATAACTAAGTTAGCCAGCAGACGAGATAGAGGACGTTATTGCAAGTTTCATGAGACTCACGGGCATACTACCGTGGGATGCAGAGATCTCAAGACCCAGGTCGAGGATTTGGTGAGAAATCGCTACCTGGATGAATTTGTAGATGAGGATTTCCCCAGGGAGGCCTCGACATATGAGGAAGAGCAGGGTAGCAGAAGCTTGAGGCGTGAGCAGCCTCACGTGAGGGTGATAGCTGGGGGGCCGACATTGGCCGGAGACTCTAACAGAGCAAGGAAGAACTATGCGAGATACGCCCTGACTAGCAAAGAGGTGTTCTTCAATACCTCGGCGGCGAAGCGGGTGAAAGTCAGGCAGGTTCCGATCATGTGGACCGATAAGGACGAAGAAAGGGTTCTATACCCTCACGAGGATGCCCTGGTCATAAAAGCCACCGTTGCGAGCAAGGGGCTCGATAGGATATTGGTAGACACAGGGAGTTCGGTGGATGTGTTGTTCAAATCGACTCTGGAGGAAATGGGGTTAGCAGACCTGAAGCTGGACTATACCAACACATCCCTAAAGGGGTTTGGAGGAGGGAAGCTGGTCCCTCTGGGCACGGTTGAGCTGCCGGTCACAATTGGGAACACTCCGACAGAGCTGACAACAATTCTGGACTTCGTGGTAGTGGACGAGGAAGGCCCTTACCAGGTGACTCTGGGCCGACCATTTCTGAGGACGACTAAAGCGGTACTGTCCAACCATTACCTGGCCCTGAAGTATAGAGTAAATGGGCTTGTGGGAGTGGTGCGAGGAGACCAGAGAACTGCGCGGAGCTGTTACTCCTCGGCAACAAAGGAGACCATGCAAATAACGTCCCTCGATAACCGAGTGGAGAGCAGGAAAGGCAGACAAGAGCCGCTCGAGGAGTTGACGGCGATAAAGTTGGGACCAGAGAATTCGGATAGAACAATCAAGATCGGGTCAAGGCTACAAGAGGAACAAAGGAGGGAGTTGGTGCAGTGTCTACAGGCGTATGCTGATGTCTTTGCATGGACGCATGAAGACATGCTCGGGATTGACCCAGAGATCGCGTGCCACAAACTGGCAATAAAGAAAGGGGCGAAGGCAGTAAGGCAGAAGAGAAGATGCTTCAACCAGGAGAGATATGACGCCATCAATGGCAAAGTTGAGAAGCTCCTAAAGGCAGGTTTCATTCGGGAAGTCAATTACCTCGAATGGATATCCAACGTAGTGTTGGTAAAAAAGGCGAATGGGAAATGGAGGATGTGTGTAGATTTTACGGACCTGAATAAGGCTTGCCCGAAAGATAGCTTCCCTTTGCCAAAGATCGACCAGCTTGTAGACTCAACAGCCGGGCATGGCCTGCTCAGCTTCATGGATGCGTTTTCCGGATATAATCAGATTTCGATGTTTGGGCAGGACGAGGAGAGCACGGTATTTATTACCAACCAGGGGCTGTTCTGCTACAAAGTGATGCCATTCGGATTGAAAAATACGGGGGCCACGTACCAGAGGCTAGTGAACAAGATTTTTAAGCTGTTAATCGGGAGGACAATGGAGGTATATGTAGACGACATGATCGCCAAGTCGAAACTCCCAGAAGAGCATGTCAAGCACTTCGAGGAGACATTCTTACTCCTGAGGAAATACAAGATGAAGCTCAACCCGGAGAAGTGCGCCTTTGGAGTAGAGTCTGAGAAATTCCTCGGGTTCATGGTAAGCCACAGGGGAATCGAGGCGAACCCCAAGAAAATCCAAGCGATCATTCAGATGAAATCTCCTCGCAACCTTAAGGAAGTGCAGAGCCTAACAGGAAGGATCGGAGCCTTGAACCGGTTCATCTCCAAAGCCACGGATAAATGTCAGCCATTCTTCCAAGTAATAAAGAAAGGAAAAAGAACATAGTGGACCCCAGAATGCGAGGAGGCCTTTCAGAGCTTAAAGCGGTACTTGCAACAAGCACCTCTGCTATCGACACCAAGAGAGGGGGACAAGTTGTCATTGTATTTGGCGGTATCTAACCATGCCACGAGCCCCGTCCTTGTGAGGGAGGAAGATGGTATTCAATACCCGATATATTATACTAGCAAGGCCCTGCTTGACGCCGAGACCAGATATCAGCAGTTGGAGAAGTGGGCCCTCGCTCTCGTGGTCGCTGCTCGCAAGCTGAGACCGTACTTCCAAGCTTTCCCTATCTCGGTCGTCACGAACCAACCATTATGTCAAACCCTGCATAAACCAGATTCCTCTGGTAGGCTTGTGAAGTGGGCCATGGAGCTGAGTGAGTTCGACATAGACTATAAGCCGCGAGCAGAAATTAAGGCACAGGCCATGGCAGATATCATAGCAGAGTTTGCAGAGCCTGAGGCCTGGTTGGAGCAGTCTGATGGAGCATTGGACAGCGGTAAAACCCGAGTCTGGCAGGTGTTTGTCGACGGTTCATCAGGGGAGCAGGGATCAGGAGCCGAAGTTGTTCTGGAAGGGCCTGAAGGGGAAGAGGTCTCTTATGCTGTGAAATTAGACTTCGCGGCGACAAACAATCAAGCTGAGTATGAAGCTTTGATAGCAGGTTTGGAGCTGGCCAAGGCCATGAAGGCGAAAAGAGTGAGCATTAGAACTGACTCGCAGTTGGTCGCGAATCACGTCAGTGAAAAATTCCAACCGAGGGAGGAGAAAATGGAACGGTACCTGAAAATAGTGAAGCAGATGATGGGAAGATTTGAGGCAGTACAGGTGGTACAGATTCCCAGAGAACAAAACAGCCGAGCGGACATCCTGGCTCGGATGGCAGCGGTAACAGACCCAAAATTGCTCAAGTCAATCCCCCTGGAGGTGAAATCCAATCCGAGCATTGAGCCGAAGTTGGAGGTGTTGAGACTAGAGCAGGATAGCTCGTGGATGGATCCCCTGATTTCATATCTCAGAGATGGGATTTTACCACCAGAGAAGCTGCAAGCTCGGAAGATCAGGGCCCAGGCTTCGAGGTACACATTGATTGATGGGGTGTTATACCGACGAGGATACACTCTCCCTTTCCTTCGGTGCTTGAATGAGGACGATGCGGATTACGTGATGAGAGAAGTACATGAAGGGATTTGCGGGAACCATTCTGGTGGAAGATCCCTGGCCCACAAAGTTTTGAGGCAGGGGTATTTCTGGCCAACGATGCATAGGGATGCGCAAGAGAAGACCAGGAGCTGCACCAGTTGCCAAATTTTTGCCAATTTCCCCAACCAGCCACCCGAGAGGCTTACTTCAATGGCATCCCCTTGGCCATTTGCCCAGTGGGGAATATACTTAATTGGCCCAATGCCGAAGGTGCGAGGAGCGGCGACACATGCAATAGTTGCGATTGATTACTTCACAAAGTGGATAGAAGTAGAGGCCCTCAGCAGCATTACGGAGAAAAGGACAACTGATTTTGTGTGGAGGAATCTAATCTGCCGGTATGGAATCCCTCATGCCTTGATAACGGATAATGGTAGACAATTTGACAACCGTGGCTTCAGGAGTTTTTTCCAGGACCTCGGCATAGAGTTGAGGTATTGTTCGCCTGCTCATCCACAGTCAAATGGGCAAGTAGATGCAGCCAATAAGACGATCAAGAAGCTCATCAAAACTAGACTGGGAGCAAAAAAGGGAGCTTGGGTTGATGAACTGCCAGGTGTACTATGGGCATACAGAACAACCCATAAGACAGCAACCGGGGAGACTCCATTTGCCCTGACCTTCGGTCACGAGGCAGTTGTGCCGGCCGAAATAGGAACGGCCACGCATCGAACAGAATATTTCAACGAGCAAGAAAATGAGGACCAGATGTGCTTAAATCTGGACCTGCTAGACGAGAAGAGGGAGCAACTATCGATGCGGGTAGGCGTTTACCAGCGAAGGGTTGCTCGGTATTACAACCAGAAGGTGAATTTGCGGCAATTCAAAGTTGGAGATTGGGTACTGAGGAGAGTGAACCAAAGTACAAAAGATCCGACTCAAGGGGTACTTGGTCCTAACTGGGAGGGGCCGTACAAGGTCAAGCAGCTGGTTGGACCTGGAGCCTGCAGGCTGGTCCGTGTAGATGGCCACGAGGTGAAGCGCCCATGGAACGCGGTGCACCTTAGGAAGTATTTTCAATAAGATCTGTAAGCACCAACACATGTTTCCATTCGTGATTGTTGCTCCATGTTTTATGCTTTATTTCCTTTGTATCAAGCAATATCATGTAAGCCGAATGTAATGAAAGAGGAAATTTAGCCCGCTGAGCTGCTCAAAAATTCACTAAGGCGTGCAAAGGCTCACGTCTCAAAGCCTGTTTTATGGCGAGGCCGAAGCCAAGCATGCTAGGATCTGCTTGACCAGGAGAAGGCGAGCAGAATTCGAAATTTGGAAAAATTTGCTAAGGCGTGCAAAGGCTCACGTCTCAAAGCCTGTTTTATGGCGAGGCCGAAGCCAAGCATGCCAGGATCTGCTCGACCAGGAGAAGGTGAGCAGAATCCGAAATTTGGAAAAATTCGCTAAGGCGTGCAAAGGCTCACGTCTCAAAGCCTGTTTTATGGCGAGGCCGAAGCCAAGCATGCCAGGATCTGCTCGACCAGGAGAAGGCGAGCAAAATCCGAAATTTGAAAAACTTTGCTAAGGCGTGCAAAGGCTCACGTCTCAAAGCCTGTTTTATGGCGAGGCCGAAGCCAAGCATGCCAGGATCTGCTCGACCAGGAGAAGGCGAGCAGAATCCGAAATTTGGAAAAATTCGCTAAGGCGTGCAAATGCTCACGTCTCAAAGCCTATTTTATGGCGAGGCCGAAGCCAAGCATGCCAGGATCTGCTCGACCAGGAGAAGGCGAGCAGAATCCGAAATTTGGAAAAATTCGCTAAGGCGTGCAAAGGCTCACGTCTCAAAGCCTGTTTTATGGCGAGGTCGAAGCCAAGCATGCCAAGATCTGCTCGACCAGGAGAAGGCGAGCAGAATCCAAAATTTGGAAAAATTCGCTAAGGCGTGTAAAGGCTCACGTCTCAAAGCCTGTTTTATGGCGAGGCCGAAGCCAAGCATACCAGGATCTGCTCGACCAGGAGAAGGCGAGCAGAATCCGAAATTTGGAAAAATTCGCTAAGCCGTGTAAAGGCTCACGTCTCAAAGCCTGTTTTATGGCGAGGCCGAAGCCAAGCATGCCAGGATCTGCTCGACCAGGAGAAGGGGAGCAGAATCCAAAATTTGGAAAAATTCGCTAAGGCGTGTAAAGGCTCACGTCTCAAAGCCTGTTTTATGGTGAGACCGAAGCCAAGCATGCCAGGATCTGCTCGACTAAGAGAAGTGAGCAGAATTCGAAATTTGGAGAAATTTTCTAAGGCATGTAAAGGCTTAAATCTCAAAGCCTGTTGTATGGCAAGAACGAAGACAAACATGTCCGAATCTGCCCGGCCGAGCGAAGGCGAGCAAAATCCCAAGCTCCGAAAACTTCTCTAAATCGTGTAAAGGCTCCAAAGTCTCAAAGTCTGCTTTGTGATGAGACAGGAAGCCAAGCATGGCAGGATCTGCTCGAACAAGCGAAGACGAGCAGACCACAAAAGTTCCTTCTCGATGGCGAGACAAGATGCTAAGCTCGCCAGAACATGTCCGACCTTACAAAATCGAGCAAACTCCCAAAGTAGGAAGAATTTTACTATGGTACGAAAAAGCAGATTACGATATACGAAGCGCAATGAAAAATTTTCTAAGGCATGAAAATTTTACAGCCACACTCTAACATGGGAAAGTAAACAATAACATATCTTATTAAAGTTGAGATAAGTTGCAGAGCTGCTACATATGAAAAGAAAGGTTATTACAACACATATCAAAATTTAAACAGAAGGCGGGTCAGTAGGCTGAGCAGTCTCCTCGACGAGCTGTGCCGCGTCAGGTGCAGGAGGAGTATCACCAGTTGCCCCTGGAGGAGTACTCGCCTCACCGGGTGCAGCAGGATCAGCACAAGGAGGAATGCTGGCCTCACCAGCCGCTGCAGGGTCAACATGGGGGGAGGGATCCTCCTCGACCGCAATCAGTTCCACCTCCTCGGCGTCCTCCTTCGCCTCTTCTTTATCCATATACTGGGCAACAGCTTCGGCAAAACCATCCATGTTGAGACCTGGATGCTGCTTCTCGAGGACGGCCATGATGCTGCGGTAAGAATGTCGAAGCCCCTGGTTGTATCGGAGTTCCGCCTCGTTCTCTAGGTCCTCGAGCTGGATCCGGTGAGATTTGCGAAGAGACTCAAGCTGAGTCTCATACGTGGCCCTCTGCCTTCGCAGTTCTTCTTGCACCCTGGTCAGCTCATCGTCGAGAGTAGCGGCTTTGGCTTTAGCAAGAGCCTCCTTCTCCTGCAACTTTAGGTTTTTGAGGTTCAAGTCCCTAGCTCTAGTGACCGCTGCCCTACTCTCCTCCTTCATTTTTTTCTCCTGCCGATTCGACTTGGCTTGGTAGTAGGCGAGCATGCAGCTGAGATGGATAGCACTGAACTGCATGGCCCCCATCAGGTCGGGCAGGGCCAATCTGGAAAACTCCTCCACATCCTTCTTGCTCACATGTACGGAAAGGTCATTCATGAATGAGACCAGGTGGTCTGGAATGCGGGGAGTGGGCTTCTTCGGAGCAGAAGAGGAACCTGGCTCGGTGGCTGCTCGGCTACTCTCCACAGCAACCGCAGGAGGAGGTGGCAGGGTTTTCAGAGGAGAGGTCTGCTCTGCTGTGAGGGCTTGCTTCGCAGCGGGAACCTCCTTATCTTCACCCTTCTTGGAAGCCTGAGAGCGGGTACGCTTCCTAGTCAAAGCGGCAACCACAGCATCTTCCATCGGAGGCTCGGTGACTATCAGGCCAGATGCGACCAGATTCTGGAGGCTTAACAGCTCGCGGTGGGAGCAGGACTTGGCCAACACAGACTCCACTAGCCTCAGCGGCCCAGGCTCAAGAGGGAAATGAACACCCCAGGAAACTGTAAGACGAGCAGACAATTGGTTAAGACCAAAACAACAAAGGGAGAGCTACTATGGAGTAAAGACGTCTAAGGCGAGTAGGCAACCTGGGACCACAAATCGAGATGGGACGCGGTAGTCCTTCCCGTCAACCCGTGCAACTTGACCCCAAGGACCCCCAGCAAAGAAGAACTGGCTCTTCCAAGACCTACCTCCCCCCGTCGGAAGCCCAGTCACGGGTTTCCTGCCTTTTGAGCTAGATTGAAAATAGTACCAGCCGGGATCTTTGGCGCTGCTCTTTAACTGATATAAATGACGCAGATCGTCAATGGTGGGCTCGCGTTTGCAACACCTATGCCACAAGACGAACAGACCAGAAAGCACCCTCCACCCGTTGGGGTTCAACTGACCAGGGGCTAGATGCAACTCACTGAATATCCGAGCAAAGTATGGATGCAAGGGGCACCTCAACCCATGTTTAAAGCTCTCCAGAAACAAGGTAACATAACCCTTAGGAGGCTGACTAGGGGCGTCCTTTTTCCCGGGAACCCTAAGGGGTATATCAGCGGGGATCCCGTATTGGTCCCGAAGAGCCTCAAGCTCGTCTACGGTGGTCGTGCAAGTGATCAAATCAATCGAGTAATGGTACGACTGTGCTCTACCCCCGGCCATGCTCCTAGTTTCTGGTTGGGACGGCTCTGGTAAAGGCTCCCCCCCCCCCCCGAATCACCCTTCGGCTCGTCACTTAAGGTGCCCGACGAGTCATATGTTCCCACTTCACCGCTGTTTCGGCTCGAGGAGGTCGTTTCTGGGGACATCCTGCTAGGCCTAGTTGTGACATTAGGGTTACCAGGCTCTAAAGGAATCCTAGGGTCGAAGGCGGCGTCGGCGAGCAGACTAGGTAAGAAGACTAACTCGTTGTCGTCGTTTATCTCGATGACTTTCTCCTTACCCTTCGACATTTCTCAACCTACCACCCTAGCACCACCACCGACTACTACCCAGACAAAAAGAAAAAAAAGAGAGAGGTGTCTACAACTATTGAAGAACGAGGAAATAGAAGCGATACCTGAAGAATCGGCCGTCGAGGAGGAAGTCCTAGCCGGATTAAGTGTTTTGACTGGAGGGAATCAGGGTTGGAGGTGTATTTGCCAAAATTCGTTCGCCGAAAAACAGAGAAAACGGTGAATGCGCTGGGTAAAAAAGCGTTTTGAAATTTCCAAATGAAGGAAAACGTCTGGGCTGCCAGTATTTAAATGGACCTGAATCCCGAGAACTTGCGACTCTTGGTTTGAAATTCAAACGGAAGGCTTGATTTCCGCCACGTCGCTCCACCCGCAATTAAATGCGACACGACTCTTGGCAGCTTTTCCCACCCGACGTAAACCGCAACTGTTAAGTTTCTACTGTCGGTTCACTTCGTTACCCAACACCAGAAACTGGGGGACATGTGTTTGGGGGTATTCCAGCGAGACCCGAAAGAACGAGCAGGATTAGACGAGCAGGAAGCTGAAAGTAGGGCTTGCTTGGGCAAAGATGAGCAGAGGATACACGCAACCACCTACCACCGCAGTCGGGAGGATACACGCAATCACCTACTACCGCAGCAATCGAGGTACACGCGACCACCTGCCACAGCAGTGATGAAATCACACGCAACCGCCTGTCACGGAGAAGAGGAAGGATCCTCGGGAGGCCTATAAAAAGGCAGCCCGCGAAGGTAAAAGGGTTGGACTTTTTATCACTCTAAGGGGCTAAAAAAGTAAATAATTCGGAACTGATAAAAAACCTAAGGCCAAAAGATTTACGGTCAGTCTTTCCCCAAAAAACCTTCTTATCTGACTTGAGCGTCGGAGGGTTTACGCCGGGAAACACCTGGTGCACTCTGACCTGTATTGCGAACGCAGGAAACCAATAAAAGCAACTGGGCGAGGAGAAGTTCTGGTCGAGATAAAGTTGAACGAGTAGGAAGCCTGGTCGCAGAAGAGCACGACCAGATTTTCGCATCAATAGATAGTTCTCTAGATCGGTCGGAGGAAGTTGAAGCAGCGGTACAATCAGCAAACCCTGATTCGGACCTTGGATGGTGGTGGCCAAAAAAGGCAATCATAGGGCTTATAAGGAAAGTGTCACAATTTTTTAATAGAACCGAGTTGAGTTAGGAATGACTGGCCAATGATCACGCTTTGGACCTCTCACGATTATTAATGAGAATGATAAAGACATTATTTCCAATAATACTGCAATTGCGAAGGAGGCTAGAAGGTGGTCAACATTTTCTCCTAACTCTCATGTAACCATACTTAAACCATTTACTAAAAAGGCCTCAAATACCAAGACTTTACGAACCCTACCTTTAATAATAATGCCAATAATGAGTCACTATTTGTCCTTTCAACCATCCAATACAAAGGCGCACTACATGCACATGCAAAACCTAACCATGTACCCATGCATAAAGAGGCAGCTTGTAAAAACCTAGCTTACCAAACGCAACCATCTCCTATGACTTATTTGTTCCTATCACCACGAGCCTAAACCCTCAGACACACAACCATAGCTTTTGATAACCTGTAGGGTATGAGTTCCAACAATCCTAATAAGCTAATGATGCTTTTAAATTTTGCCGGTATTAATGAAGAACTCTTGCTAACCATTCTAATGACCCTCCCGATAGGAGACAACCTAGTTTTAATCAATCTGATGATGACTCTGAGGATAGTGATTATATGAGAGATAATGAGGAGCAAGATGGAAAATCAGAGTCCGTTGATTCTCTTGTGTTCGAAGATGGTATAGATGCCGAGCAGATCATGGACACACCTGATGTGTAAGGAACTCTTTCATTTGTTTTTTTCCTCTTAATGATGTGTTCACCTATGTTTTGGAATTGTCGGGGGGCAGCCTCATGGGGTTTCCTTACAACTTTTAAAACCCTGGTTAATTGTTATAAGCTGAATTTTGTGGCTCTTTTCGAACCTAGGATCAATGGTGCAATGGCTGACAATTTTATATAGAAATGTGGTTTTACGAGATCACATAGAGTCCAAGCGTTTGGTTTTGCGAGAGGCATTTGGCTATTGTGGAATTAAGATATTCAGGTAGAGGTAATGATTAATAACAAGCAATTTATAGATTACCGTATCTCTAAGCTTGGCCATTATTTTTGGGTGACAACAGTTTATGCATGTCTTGTTAGGACAGTCCGAAAGCAGTTTTGGCCTATACTTGATATCTTGGTTTAGATGGTTAATGATCCATGGATTATTGGTGGGGATTTTAATAATATTATGAATGCTGCAGAAAAAAAGGGTATTAGGAAAGTAATCGGTGTGTGTAATTTATTTAAGAAATGGTTCATAAAAATCATTTGTGTGATCTAGGATTCAAAGGCCTGGCTTTTAAATGGTCTCGAGGGACGCTTCATAAACGATTAGATAGAATTTTGTGGAATGAGGATTGGCCGTGCATGGCCCTTGAGACGATTGTTCTTTATCTTCCTAAGGTCCAATCTGATCACTGTCCTCTCCTGGCCCGTGAATGGTATATTGTAAGGTCCCAACTAGGGCAAAGACCTTTTTGTTTTCAGGCATTGTGGCTCAGAGATGATGGATTTCCTGGTTTTGTATATAATAATTGGAATGTTAACAACAGTTATGTGGAGATGGCGGAAGAATTTATTTTCAAAGTGACTAAGTGGAACAAAGAGATTTTTGGAAATATTTTCAAACGAAAAAGGAGGCTTTCAGGAAGAATTGGGGGCATTAAAAAAGCTTTGAAGTTTAATAAGACTAATCACTTTATCAAGTTGGAAACCGATTTACAGAAAGAGCTGGAAGAGGTTTGACTCAAGAAGAAATCCTGTGGTATCAGAAGTCCAGAAGAGATTGGATTCAATATGGGGTTCAGAACACTAGTTTCTTTTATAAAAAAAACTATCCGAAGAAGAAAAATGAGTGAAGAGTTGACTATCCAAGATAATGCTGGAGGTTGGCTGCAAAATAAAGAGGAAATTCATGCACATGCTGTGTTATTTTATGCAAACCTTTACTTCAATGAGGAGAGAGAGTATTGTGTGTATCCTACTTCTAATGATTTTCCAAGAATGACTAGCAATATGTAACCCGTGAATGATGAGGAAATTATGAGGATTGTCTTTAGCATGCACCCAATGAAGGCACCCGGAGTGGATGGGTTACATGCTATCTTCTATCAATCTCAGTGGCAGGTAGTAGGACCTTCTTTATGCAAAGTGGTCAAAGAAGTTTTTATTGGCAAAAGTATTCCTCTTGAACTCAATTAAACCTTAATTGTCCTTGTCCCTAAGAACAACCCTGCCAATCTTAAAATGTTTCGGCCTATCAGCTGATGCCCTATTATGTATAAAATCATAACTCAGATAATGACCAATAGACTGAAGGAGGTGCTACCACATCTTATAGGTCCAACGCAAGTTACCTTTATACCTAGGAGGCGCATAACTGAAAATATTGTTCTTGCTCAGGAGGTGGTGCATTCTATGTGAAAGAAAAAGGGTAAAGTGGGTCAAATGGCAATAAAAGTTTATTTTGAAATCTTTCATCCCTTCGAGAGGAATCCGGTGAGATGACCTAATTTTACCCTACATATTTATGCTTTGCATTGACAGACTGAGACTGGTATTAATCAAGCTGTTCGGGAAGGTCGATGGAAGCCAATTAAGCTTGCTCGTCAAGTATTCCTTATAACTCATGTTTTCTTTATTGATGATCTTTTGTTATTGGTGATCAAGGATGTTCTCAACTCTTTTTGCGTAAGTTTTGGGGAAAAAGTTAGCACTAGCAAAATGTTGACTTTTTTCTCCCACAATGTGAATGTTGTTGATGTTAAAAAGATTAGAGAAAAGAGCCTTAGCGCATGCATCTTATTAATTAGATTTGCAAACATTTTATCTAGTGCGGGATTAAAGAGCCTTAGCGCATGCATCTTATTAAGTGGGATATGGTACAGCTTCCAAAATGTTGTACGGGTCTTAGACTTAAAAATCTTAATCTCATGAATAAGGCTTTGCTGATGAAAATTAGTTGGAATCTCTTTGGCTTTCCTCATGGTTTCTGGATCCATGTATTGATGTCTAAATATGGGGTTGATAAGGACAATCTCCCTTTTGCACTTCTAACTCGATATAGTTCTCCTTCATGGAAGGCAATGGGAAACATTTGGAATGAGGTTGTCCAAGGGACTCACTGGGCTATTGGGAATGTGAATTGTCTGCAATCCTATGCTCTCGACCCAATCGATGAGAACATGTTGAATGAGTGTATGGCTAATTTTATTAATATTACTGGCACTTGGAACTGGGATCATTTTTCTTCTTTGCCATCACACCATATCTTTCTAAAAATAATTGGCATTATGCCCCTTTCTTCTTTGCCATCACACCATATCATTCTAAAAATAATGGGCATTATGCCCCTGTTTTGTTAGTGGGGAAAAAGTGATACACTTTACAACTGGAAATCAGAAAATGTACCAATGGTTGTGCACTCTTCGAGCGAGTGTCAGCTCTAAAATATGAATAAAACAGAGGTGAGAGAGATAAAAACTTCCATTCATCATAAAACATCCTTACACAATATTCCTTTTACATATATATCTCGTTACTCTAGAGTATTCTAAGATTAAAGGACAAATATGAGCTGGCAATTGTAAAATAACTAGATTATAATAGTAGAATTCAGATATTTGTTAAAAGTGTCCTGGTTCACGTGGCATAGTCCCTCATCCAGCTTGGCTGTTTCTTGGCTCTCTCGGGTCTAAGGTTGAGCTGCTGATTTGCATTTGCAGATTCATTATTTGGTTCCTCTCTTTCATCCTCTCTTGGCAAATGGTCCTTTGCATCCAATGCAATTGGCAAGCCCATATCATTTTCCCCCTCTTGGAAACTAACCTTGTCCTCAAGGTTGTAAGCAGGATATTGTTGACAAAAAGCTTCAAAATTTTCCCAAGTGGCGTTTTCAGGAGCACCATCTGTCCACTGCACCAAGACTTGGGGAACTAATTTTCCTTGGTGGAACACTATGCGAGTAGCACAAATTGCTGCTGGTAAATTTAAGGGGTGATTGTCAATACTATATTTTGGAAGTGGAGAGATTGCTTGAGGAATGGAGCCATGAAATGGCTTAAGTAAGGAAACATGAAAAACATGATGAATTTTCGATGCCGGGGGTAACTCGAGCTTATAAGCAACAGGACCTATGCGAGTGAGGACCATAAAAGGCCTATAATAGCGCTTGGCCAATTTATGACATGATCGTGAAGCTGTGGTATAATGGCGGTACGGCTGGAGCTTGATCGGCACCTTATCGCCAACAGAGAATTGAACTTCTCGGCGATGAGTATTAGCTTTTTGGGCCATCCGATGCTGAGCTTGTTGCAAGTTATCTTTCGAGGATTTTAGCAGCGTATCACGTTCTAGCAGGATTTCATCCAAGGCTTGGATTGAAGTAGAGCTCTTCACATAAGGAGGGATTGTGGGCGGAAGTCGACCAAACAACACTTGATATGGTGTCATTTTCAAGCCACTATGGTAGCTGGAATTGTAACAGAATTCTGCCCAACTGAGAAGTGAAACCCAAGTTTTCGGTTTGTCTTGTGTGAATGCACGAAGGTATTGCTCAAGACCACGATTGACAACCTCCGTCTGGCCATCCGTTTGCGGATGATAGGCCGTACTGTGGTGTAACGATGTGCCATTGAGAGTCAGCAACCGATTCCAAAACTGACTTAAGAGTATATGATTGTGATCCGAAATAATAGAGCTGGGGAAGCCATGAATTTTAACCACAATTTCGACAAATAACTCGGCATTTTTATGAGCTGTGAAGTTACCTAGTAATGGTCCGAAATGAGCCGATTTTGTTAGCCTATCTACCACAACCAAAATAGCCGAAAAATCGCGAGACAAGGGCAAGCCTGTGATGAAATCCATAGTGATGTCGTCCCAAACCAAACTTGGAATGGGTAACGGTTGAAGGAGACCAGCACGGGCTTGAGTTGAATATTTTGTTTGTTGACATATTAAGCATTTAGTGACAAATTTTTCAACATCCCGTCGCATGTGAACCCAAAAAAAATTGGCTGACAATCACATGTAAGTCCTATTGATGCCAACGTGCCTGGCTAGTGGAGTTGAATGAAATTCCTTTAACAAGATTGGTTTCAATGAAGATTGAGCACTTATATAGTATTTCCCTTTATAAAGAAGTATTCTATTATAAATGGAATAACCAACCCTGAAATTCCCAGAAAAAACGTGGTGATGAAGCTTGAAAATATCCTGACAAGTAGAATTTTCCCGCAATAGTTCCATAAGGAGATTAAAGGAAAGGCTACTGTGAAGAGATAAACAGAAAGGATTCTTATACATGCTGTCAATTGGCTTTATATCGTCAGAAGCTGCATGGACGTAGGACAAAGCATCAGCTGCTCAGTTTGCATGCCCAAGTTTATATTCAATCCGAAATAAAAACCAAGTAACTTCTGTAGATAAACCTACTGATCAGGGGTCTGTATCACTTGCTGCAGTAGTTCCTTGATGCTTCGATGGTGTGTTCGTATGACAAAGAATCTGCCGAAGAGATATTGCCACAATTTAGAGACTGCTTCGACGATAGTGTGCAATTCTTTGAAGTAAGTGAAGGAAGCTTTTAGCTTGGGTCCAATCTTTTTGCTGAAGTAAGCCACGGGATGGCCTAGTTGCATCAACACTGCTCCAATTCTCACGTTACTGGCATCTGTTTCAATCACAAATTCAGAATCAAAATCTGGTAGTTTGAGCACCGGAGCTTGAACCATTGCTTACTTCAGAGATGCAAATGCTGCCGTGGCTTCCGAATTTCAGTGAAATGCATCTTTACATAGCAAATCAGTTAAAGGGGCAGCCAGTGAAGTGTATCCACGAATGAACCTTCGATAGTATCCCGTCAGACCTAAGAACCCTCTCAACTGCTTGGTACTTTGTGGCAGTGGCCACTCAAGCATGGCAGTCACCTTTGTGGGTCTGCTTGTACTCCCATGACAGAAATAATATGACCAAGATATTCAATGCTTGATTTACAAATGAGGCATTTGCTCAATTTAACAAAGAATTGATGCATTTGCAAACATAACATTACCTGTTCAAGGTGGACTAAATGGTCAGCCATGGTAGCGCTATAAACTAAAATGTCATCGAAGCAGACGATCACAAATTTCCGAAGATAGGCAGCAAAGATCCGATTCATAGCAGCTTGGAACGTTAAAGGTGCATTCGTCAAACCAAACGGCATAACCAGAAATTCATAATGGGCTTCATGGGTCCGAAACGCGGTTTTGTAAATGTCTCGGGAGTAGACCCGAATCTGATGGTAACCAGCCCTTAAATCCAATTTGCTGAAGACCGTAGCCTTGCCAAGTTCATTGTTGTGTGTTAGAAAGTGCATATTTATAAAGGAGAAAATTGTTATTTTACATATTAAGTATTACTAACAACCCTTACTTTTATGTATTTAAGTTTCTTATACTTTAATTATGTGTAATCTATTTTAATTAAGTATTTGATGTATTTTAGGGGCATCATAGTTATTTCATAATAAACCAGAGATCAAATGGAAAAACGGACATCATTTTTGAACTCAGGACGGTCGAAAACCTTAGGAGGAGCATAAAAGGAAAAATGGCACTGTTTACATGTACAGTACTATTCACATGTACGGTACTGTTTGCATTACTGTGCAAATAGTGGCTGAACCGCGTACTGTGTAAATAGTGGCTGAACCGGTTACTGTGCAAATAGTGGTTGTTGACTGATGTACTGTGCAAATAGTGGCTGTTGACTGATGACGTGGCGAAATCCTGAGCGTCCAAACTGTTTTTAATCCAATGGCCATGATTTACTCGATGTAACTATAAAAAGGGGGTCTTCCCCCCTAATTTGGCACCTCTGAATCCATTTTTGGAATTCATTTTCTGTAATTCTCTCTCTATCCTGTATTTTCTATGTATTTTAATAAATTTCCATTTTGCCCCTAGTTCAACTATGAGTGGCTAATTTTCTTTCAAGCTTGGGTTGAAGGTGAAGTCTCAACATGTGTCATGGGCTTGATTTGGTAAATTTATTTTCTCTTCCCCTCTAGTTTTTGTGGATGTTTTGACTTCTCGTCGACAAATAATACTAATCTTGTCTAGTACTGCCCTGGTTTCACCGGCACCCTAGTATAAGATTATTATTATTTGGCACGATAAGCCCTTAGCACCATATTTATTATAGCGTGGTTCATGAGGTGTGGATTCCCCTCTCATGATTTAATTGGTATTAATAAGGAATATTTAGCCCATGATGCATGTTGATACGGATCCAGATACCCAAGTACGTCATCTCAATAGATTTATCTTCAATTTGTTCTTGCCATTTAAATTCCAATTTTAGAATTTATTCTCCCATTTCAATTCCAAGTTTAGTATAATCAAAATCATTTTCATCAATCCAACCACCCATTTACAGAATTAATTCTATAAACAATTAAAATCCACCTCTTCGTGGGATCGACACTCGTCACCATTGATCTATACTACAACAGATTCGTGCGCTTGCGAGTTCAATAAACTTTGTACAACAAGTTTTTGGCGCCGTTGCCGGGGAGGTAAGTAATTTTAATTCATAGAATTAAGTTTTGTGAATATTTCCATTTAATTGTTTTCTTGAATTTTTTTTTAAAAAAAGTGAATCTACATTTAGAGGTTAGTATTTTTTTCTTTTCGTTAAATTTTGTAATTTAATTTTTAAGTTATTTTTTTATTAGTTCTTCTTTGTAATTTTTATTTATCATAGTAATTTATTTTTAGTTAATTTATTTCACGAATTATTTTTTTCTGTGTATTTTTATAGTAAGGTTGAATTAAGCGCCATAAGGTTAGTATCGTAATTTCTCATTTTTCTTTATTTTTATTTGTTTCGTTCCCATCTTTATTTTGATTTTATTTATTTTGCATGCATGGTCGTAGGTCATTATTACCTAATCTTGAACCTATAGACCTTGAATTAGAGAAAATACTTCGCACACACAAAAACATTAAAAATAAAATGGATTTACAAGCACCACAGGAGAGGCCATTTAAGGACTACGTCAGTCCTTTAGCCAATTTGAGCACATCATGCATAAGGTATCCAAATGTAGCTGTTAGGAGTTTTGAATTAAAACCTAGTGTGCTAAATTGTCTCCCCACATTCTATGGCCTAAAAAATGAGGACCCATACAATCATTTGAATGATTTTCATGCAATTTGTCAAACATTTAAATATGAAAATTTTTCAGATGATGATGTAAAACTTAGATTATTCCCATTTTCTTTGAAGGATAGAGCTCGTTCATGGCTTAATACATTACCTGCTAATAGTATTGCATCATGGGAACAAATGGTTATAAAATTTTTGAATAAATATTTCCCAGTGCATAAAACCAATGCTATTCGCAGGGAAATCTCGGAGTTTACCCAGAAAGATGATGAGCAGTTTTTCGAAACATGGGAGAGATTCAATGGGCTACTCTTGAAGTGTCTACATCATGGGTACGAGAAATGGCACCAATGCCAATATTTTTTGGAGGGCTTATTACCGAATGTGCAAGAATGGCTAATGGCAACAAGTGGAGGAGAGCTAATATAAAATAGTACATCAGAGATTTGGGAATTCTTCCAGCGACAAGCAGATAATTCCCAACAACGGAGTCGATCACTCAGAAATACTAGAAGGATTAAGGGAGTGAATGAGGTTCACATTGGCGAATCTAGTTCAGAAATCAAAGAAGTCAAAGCAATAGTTGAAGGTCTCGCTCGACAAATAGCATCGTTATCGACTGCTAAATCAACAGAGTCACATGACCTTGACTCATATCCATATCAAGCCAATGCCATAGGAGTAATGAGAAAACCATCAAATTACAACCTATACTCCAACACTTATAACCCTGGATGGAGAGACCACCCCAATTTTTCATGGTCTCAAGGATTCCAACAGAATGGACCAGCAGCTCCAGCTCCACCAATGCAACCAATTCAAAATCCTCAAGCCTCTCAGCCACCATTCAGACCATACAATCAGAATCAGAACCAGAATTACTCTCAACCCAGACCATGGGAGGATGCATTCCAGAATTTTAGGAATGTTACTCACTCCACGATTGAGCAACAGAACCGCACCATTGATGGACTACGAAATGAGTTGAGAGCGGGCTTCAACTCACAAGCCCAATCAATTTCAAGCCTAGAAAAGATGGTGAGACAACTTGCTTCTTCAGTTCAGACCTTGGCAATGACTGTTGAGAAAAGTAAATTTCTAAGTCAACCAGTGCCCAACCCTAAAGTAGTGCATGAAGCAAGTACCAGTTCACCACAGCAGCATAGAGAGGTTGATTAGTATTAAATATTGTTGAATTATTAAGCGATAATATGTTATTTTATGCTTATGTTATAATTTATATTTGTGTTTATGTAATATATTAGGGATTATTAATTATGTTTTAAATATATTTAATTTTGTGTATTTTTATGTGTTTATTAGGAAAAATATTAATTTCACGTACTTCGAGGCTCCCAATAGAAAAATGGAGGTGAAATTTGGATTCTGGAGGTCCGAAAACCTTAGGATCGATCAAGATCGGCTTAAAATTGGGCTTGTATAAAAAAAATTGACTTTTTCAGTTGACCGAGCACTGATTGGATGATGAAATGAGCTTACAATATATATGAGTGCATGGGATAGCTGGCAATTTTGACTAAATCTCAACCGTCCATGATTCAATGGCTATGATTGTGCCACGTGGCAATGGTTGGTGAAGCAAGTGGGAGGATCCGAATCCTTGTATTCGGGTCGACCCGATCCGCCCATTAACCCGCCAAATCTCAACCGTTCCTTGGCAAATCGGACGAGTCAAATGATGCCACATGTGATGTTGACTTTTGAAGTTTGACCAGCCATTGGATCTTGATCTAAAGGTTGTGAGGAGCACATGCATGAAGCTTATGATGGACCGCAAAGCACTAGATTAGGAATTTATTTTTCTATAAATATAGCCTCATTTTAGGTTTTTAATCATCTCTCTACAACTCTTTTCTTCTCAAATTCTCTCCATCTCCTTGTAATCTTCATTTCCAGGTGTGTTTTTAATATTTTGTATAATTATTTTTATAAATAAAATTAGTTTTATTTCTAATTTTAATTGTTTTTATTACTTTTAATTATAAGTAATTCAATTCTACTCCTTCTTTTTATTTTAATTATGCTTAACTAAATAATATTAGTTAGGGGAAGGTGAAACTCTTAGGTAATAAATATGATTTAATCAAATTCTATTTTTAATTTTATAAATTAAATTATTTTCTATTTAATTTTATACATGTTTTATATTTTGAAAATTTGATTTATTGTAGACAAACAAATGAATTTGGCACAATAAATTCTTAAGATCTTAATGTAAGGCATGGTGAAATGGTATTTTGACTTATTGTAGACAAAATGAATTTTGGCACAATAAATACTTAATCCATCATAAAATTAAAGGGAAAATAATAATAATTTGTATAATTAATCTTTTGGGTAATAAATCTAAATAAATTGGCAAAAAGAATTTATTAAGTTTTATTTATTCCTAAGAGTGGATCCATAACCCTAACTAGTTCAATTCCATAGTTTCACTTAAATTAAGTTATTTAAATTCAAGTTTTAATTTCAATTTTTAGATAAAATAAAATAAACAAATTAAATCTTTTCTCTGTGGATCGACCTCGGACTCACCGAGTTATAATACAAGACGACACTCTTATACTTGCGAGTTTAATATTACTTTTAAGTTGTGTCAAGTTTTTGGCGCTGTTGCCGGGGGAAAGTTTTTATTTTGCTTTGTTTTTCTGTTTTTTATTTTTTTTATGTAAATTGTCGTTTGCCCCCTCTTTATTTTCTTAAATTCTCTTTTGACCCCATATCTTTCATAATTGTCATTTCACCCCAACAATTCTCGTTCTAGCCCAAACTTCTGCTAATTTCATTCGGACCCCAACTTCTTTCCGTTATTTTACTTTTATCCTAAATTGCTCAACTCTAAACATTTAAAAATTATAGTTTGGCCATAAAATTAAAAATAATTTGCAATTGAATCCCTAGACGAAATTCCTCAAATAATCAGGACTTGGACTTATATTTTGGACATATTTGGACATATTTTGGACTTAATTTGGACCAAACTAACTTTAACTACTAACTCTAATTTTTAACTTTTAACTTACTAACTACTAACTACTAACTACTAATTTTTTTTATTTCAGTTATTTAATTTTCTGCATTTATTTAATTTCGTATTTATTTATTTTCGCTTAATTGGTGGGTTCAACCACCAAACTAACTACTAACTCTAATTTTTATTTTCAGTTATTTAATTTTCAGTATTTTTTTCTTATTTTATTTTATTTTATTTTACTTTATTTTATTTTGCATTTATTTATTATTTATTGTTAATTGGTGGGTTCAACCACCATTTTTTTTCTTTCTTTCTTTCTTTTTCTTTCTTTTGTATTTATTTGGTGGGTTCAACCACCAAAATTGTTATTTAATTTCTTTTGTACACTTATATTATTTGCATATTTATTTTGTTATTAATTTGTGTAAATATTATCTTTATAACATAACTATTGCATGAGACGCTGGTCTCGATCTTCAAGTGGCAGGTTAATTCGTAGATCTCAATCTCCACCACTAATCATGGATGAAAATCAAGGCGAAAATGTTTTGGGTGAACTTAATCTTCAAGTTGATCAGGGAGACAACCAATCTCAACATGGGCATGATCAGAATCAACCAAGAACGCTGAGAGACTACATGAATCCAATCAGAACCGGAGCACTGTCGTGTATAGTATTCCCTCCAGAAGCATCTCGATTCAACTTTAAACCAGGTATTATCCAACTTTTACCAACATTTCATGGTTTAGAATCTGAGAATCCGTACTTGCATCTAAGAGATTTTGAAGAAGTTTGTAATACATACACGGATCAAAATTGTAGCATGAACATAATTAGATTAAAGCTTTTTCCTTTTTCATTAAAAGATAAAGCTAAAACTTGGCTACAAAATCTTAGATCTGGATCAGTGAGAACTTGGAATAACATGCAAGAACAGTTTTTGAAAAAATTCTTTCCACCTCATAGAACAAATTCTTTTAAAAGGTAAATTACTTCTTTCACTCAAAAAAATGGAGAAACATTATACCAATGTTGGGATAGGTTTAAAGAGTTGCTTAACATATGCCCACATCATGGTTTTGAAACTTGGCGATTGGTCACTTACTTTTACGAGGGCTTAATACCCCAAAGTAGACAGGTTGTTGAAATGATGTGTAATGGTGAATTTAGGGATAAAAATCCTGAAGATGCACTAGATTACCTCGACCAATTATCTGAAAATGCACAACATTGGGATACTGTTGGAACTTTTGAATTGACAAATAAGCAACAACCATCTCCATCTAGTGGAGGAATGCATAACCTTAGGGAAGATCATGATTTACAAGCAAAATTTGCATCCTTAGTTAGGAAAGTTGAAGCTTTGGAGCATAAAAAGAGTGATCATGTAAAATCTGTTCAAGAAATTGCATGTAACATATGTAGTTCAAATGATCATTTCACCCAAGAGTGTCCCACTTTGCCTGCACTTAAAAAATGTCTAAATGATCAAGCTAATGTCATCAACACTTTCAATAAACCAAACCCATATTCACAGACTTATAATCCTGGTTGGCGAAATCATCCGAATTTCAGTTGGAGGAATAATAATAATGCACAATCTTCACAAGCGCCACCTTCACAAAATTTTCAAAATCCTCAGCCTTATCCACCATATGTTCCACCACCCTGGAAAAATTTGGAAGACACAATGCATTCATTCATCAGAAAGCAAGATGTTATTAACAATCAAAATGCACAAACTTTTTCTGATTTGAAAGATACTCTTGCTAAAATTGCTTCTGCACTCACCATTCAAGAAAAAGGAAAATTTCCAGCTCAACCACAACCAAATCCTAAAATTCAACAAAATCCACCCACAGACCAAGTCAAGTCAGTTATAACTCTTCGTAGTGGTAAGGTTGTTGATAGACCTATGCCTGAACCTTGTGAAAATGATGAAAATTCAAAGGGTAAGGAAGGACTAAATGAACTTACACCTAGTGAAGAAGTAACTACTGTTCCACCTGAACCACCATTTCCGCATGCATTGAATAAACTAAAGAAATCAAACCACTCTTCTGAAATTTATGAAATCTTTAAGCAAGTGAAAGTTAACATTCCTCTATTAGATGCAATCAAGCAGGTACCTTCATATGCCAAATTTTTAAAGGACTTGTGCACTGTTAAGAGGAAATTGAAGGTAAGAAAGAGTGCTTTCATGGCCGAACAGGTAAGTACAATTCTGTCTACTAATAATAAGTTGAAATATAAAGATCCTGGTTGTCCTACCATTTCTTGCATTATTGGTAACCACAGAATTGAGCATGCTTTACTAGATCTTGGTGCTAGTGTTAATTTGCTTCCATATTCAGTTTATCTTCAACTTAATCTTGGTGAGATAAAATCAACTTCAACTACACTTTTGCTCGCCGATAGATCAGTTAAAGTACCAAAAGGAATAGTGGAAGATGTTTTAGTACAAGTTGATAAATTCATTTATCCTGTGGATTTTATTGTCTTGGAAACTGAACCTGTTGTGAATAATTATAAACCAATTTCTGTAATTTTAGGTCGACCATTTTTAGCAACTGCTAATGCTTTGATTAATTGTAGGAATGGTTTAATGAATTTATCCTTTGGGAATATGACTTTGGAATTGAATGTTTTCAACATGTGCAGGCAACCTAATGAAGAAAATGAGAATGAAGATGATACTGATGAACAAAAGGAATTGGTTGAATCTTGTATCGAGGAAAATATTCAAAAAGGGGATTTTTCTGAACTTTCTAATGTTTGTTTAGTTAATTCAATTGAGTCAAATAAGCAACTTGAACTTGATATTACTAATATAAATTCATTACTTGATTCTGTGCAGACTTCACAAAATTATGATGATGAGCCAAAATTTGAGGAGTTTGGAAGTATTGAAAAGACAGAACAACAAGAAGTACCTAAAATGGAATTGAAACCTTTGCCTGAAGGATTGAAATATGCTTTTCTTGGAGAAGAACAAACTTATCCTGTCGTGATTTCTTCTACTTTAGCAAGTGACCAAGAAGGTAAGTTACTAACTGTTCTTAGAAAGTACAAAAATGCAATTGGATGGACTTTAAATGATATTAAAGGCATTAATCCCTTAATCTGCACACATAGAATTAATTTGGAAGAAAATGCTAAAACATGTCAACAACCTCAAAGAAGATTAAACCCACATATGAAAGAGGTAGTCAAAACAGAAGTCCTTAAATTACTTGATGTGGGAATTATCTACCCTATTTCTGATAGTAAGTGGGTAAGTCCTACACAAGTAGTGCCTAAAAAATCTGGAATCACTGTTGTTAAAAATGAAAAAGGTGAATTAATTCCAACACGAATTATATCTAGTTGGCGCATGTGCATTGATTATAGAAAATTAAATGAAGCCACTAGAAAAGATCATTTTCCATTACCATTCCTTGACCAAATCTTAGAAAGAGTAGCAGGACATCCCTACTACTGTTTTTTAGATGGATATTCAGGTTATTATCAAATTCCTATAGCACTTGAGGACCAAGAAAAGACCACATTTACATGTCCTTTTGGAACATTTGCATTTAAAAGAATGCCATTTGGGCTTTGTAATGCTCCTGCCACATTTCAAAGATGTATGTTAAGCATTTTTTGTGATATGGTTGAACATTGTTTAGAGGTCTTTATGGATGATTTGACTGTGTTTGGGAATTCTTTTGATGATTGCCTTGATAATTTGGAGAAAGTTTTAAAAAGATGTGTTGAAAAAGAACTCGTGTTGAATTGGGAAAAATGTCACTACATGGTTACTTCTGGAATTGTTTTGGGTCATGTTGTTTCTATTAAAGGAATTGAAGTTGACAAAGCAAAAATCGAAGTCATATCTAAATTGCCACAACCAAAAACAGTTAGAGATGTGCGATCTTTTTTAGGACATGCAGGATTTTATAGGAGGTTTATAAAAAACTTTAGTGCCATATCTAAACCACTTTGTAACCTCTTATTAAAAGATGCACAGTTTGAATGGAATGATGATTGCCAAAAATCTTTTGAAAAAATACTTTGCCTTTTAACATCTGCACCTATTATGCAATCTCCTGATTGGTCTTTGCCATTTGAATTAATGTGTGATGCAAGTGATTTTGCTGTTGGTGCTGTTTTAGGACAAAGAAGGGATGGTAAGCCTTTTGTGATTTATTATGCGAGTAAAACTTTGGATAGTGCTCAAATGAATTATTCTACAACTGAAAAAGAATTACTTGCTGTGGTATTTGCATTAAACAAATTCCGTTCATATTTGCTTGGCTCTAAATCTGTTGTGTTTACTGACCATGCTGCTGTGAGATATTTGATGAGTAAACAGGATGCCAAACCGAGACTAATTCGTTGGATTTTGTTACTACAAGAATTTGACCTTACCATCAAAGATAAAAAGGGTGCTGAAAATGTTGTTGCAGATCATCTATCAAGACTCACATCCGAATTCTGCAATGATATAACGCCTATAAATGATTCTTTCCCTGATGAATTTTTATTTTCTGTTACTTCAATGCCATGGTATGCTAACATTGTTAATTTTCTTGTTACAGGTAAAATGCCTTGGCAATGGAATGCTCAAGAGAAGAGGAAATTTTTGGTTGAAGTAAAGAAATTTTATTGGGATGACCCTTATTTGTTCAAATATTGCCCAGATCAGATTTTTCGACGATGTATTCCTAATAATGAGGTAAGTAGTATCATTAATTTTTGTCATTCTGAAGCATGTGGTGGTCACTTTTCTTCAAGAAAAACTACTGCTAAAATTTTGCAGTGTGGATTTTATTGGCCTACCATGTTCAAAGACACATATGAATTCTGCAAAAGGTGTGAAAAATGTCAAAAATTGGGATCAATTACAAAAAGAAACATGATGCCCTTAAATCCCATACTTGAAATTGAAATATTTGACTGTTGGGGAATTGATTTCATGGGTCCATTTCCATCATCTTTTGGATTTTTGTATATATTAGTTGCAGTTGATTATGTCTCAAAATGGATTGAAGCAATTTCTTGTCGAAATAATGATAGTAAAACTGTGGTTAAATTTTTAAGGGAAAATATTTTAAGTCGATTTGGAATCCCTCGAGCCATTATCAGTGATGGAGGTAAGCATTTTTGTAATAAGTCATTTGAGTCTTTAATGAAGAAATACGGAATTACACATAAAATTACTACCCCTTATCATCCTCAAACAAATGGTCAAGTTGAATTAGCAAATAGGGAGATAAAACAAATTTTGGAAAAAAAGGTTAACCCAAACCGAAAAGAGTGGTCTCTTAGACTTAATGATGCACTTTGGGCTTACCGTACAGCATTCAAAACATCATTAGGAATGTCACCTTATCGGTTAGTTTATGGTAAACCTTGTCATTTACCTGTTGAACTTGAACATAAATCACTTTGGGCTATTAAAGCTTTTAATTCAAATTTGGATGATGCTGGTAATATGCGAAAATTGCAATTGAATGAACTTGAGGAGTTAAGGAATGATGCATATGAAAATTCAAGAATCATTAAGGCAAGAACAAAAGCATTTCATGATAAAAGAATTTTTCGAAAAACATTTGAGATTGGTCAAAAAGTGTTGCTTTATAATTCTCGTCTTCATTTATTTCCAGGGAAGTTAAAGTCAAAATGGAGTGGCCCATTTGTTGTAAAAAATGTCTATTCATATGGGGCCATAGAAATTGAGAATCCAAAGAACGGTGTCACATTTAAAGTTAATGGTCAAAGATTAAAACCATATCTAGAACATCACCCACGTGACGAGGACACCGAAATTAATTTGGCTGACCCACCAGTTCTTGATTAAGTATTTAATGATTGATTTTTTTTACTATTATTTTACTGTTTCATTGTTTGATTTTTTTTTTAGATTGATGCACTGTACATATTGTTTTTAAATCAGTTTTCTTGTGTAAGCGTATTTGTTTGATAGTTGTACATTCTCTCATCAATCTTCATTTTACATCATGAGCACCTCAATGAGAAAATCCATGTTCGCACATCTTAAAAGATTTCATCGTGTGAAATTTCACTTAAGAGGCCTGATACGAAGTTGTAAATCACATCGACTTTGGGATCTGCAAGTACCAGAATTTGTGTCCTATGTTGAGGATCTAGAGGGACAACTCAGAAATATAGAGAGAGGCATATATGAATTTCAAATGGAGCTTGAGGTTAACTCAATCAGAGGACGAATGTAAGTTCATTTTCCTTTTATATTGCGTGTTTCTTTTTGCTCGCTTTCACGTTTGATTTGATTTTGCAGATTTGATTTTGGTGTGTTTTAATTTATTTTCCCGTATAAATGGCGGATAACGGTACTCCGTGACTTCTTAAGTCGGTATCTTCAGTTTCCCACAATAACTGAAACCCCAAAATCAAACATGGAAGAAATACAACATAAACTCCATAAGCATTTTCCTTCTCTCCCTCAGAATGCCCTCAAGAAAATTTACAAAGCTCGTTGTGAACGATTGCGTTTGTTAATGATCAATGGCATTCCTTCTGACATTCGTTGGTTAATTGAAGCAAAGGTCCGATTAGCAGGTGAGTTTTTTGATCCATTTGTTTCTTACATGCCTGGTTTTGGTAAAAGTACGTTTGCTAAGAAAAGGAGAGCTAAACGACTTGGCTCAAAATGTCATAACTGTGTAAGACTTGGTTGCAAACGACCAAATTGTAAATCTTTAGGAATGGTTTCTGATACTCGTGAAGATAAAATTAAATTTGTTAAAGATGGCATGAGTAAAGAGTCGTTGGATGATATCTTACGATCTCTTGAGACGCATCGAAGCGGATTGGTGCAACGTGAGATTTACAATTTGTGGATATTATTCCAAAAACAAAGTGCACAGTTAAGTCTTGGGAATCTGACTCAAAAAGACCCTGTTTGCCAGTTTATAAGAAAACTGGATGGGAAGCCGATCCTCGACCCATAGAGGGCGTTTAAGCCGTTACTGGACGTAAAACCAGAGGAAGATGTGAGCCACAATCACAACTACCAGTAAATATCCTTTCCCTTCACTGTTATTTTACTTTACTGTTATTTTATCATTTGCATTATTGCATTTAGCGGTGTGATTTTATATTTAATAAATATTTGTTTTCTTTTACTGTTTGTTTTTTCTAATCATTATTTTCTTTTTATTATTTTATTATTATTTTTGTTTGTTTTGAATTATTGAGCCACGAGCTTTACTTATCATTTGACAAATATGCCAACCCATTTACAGCTGTTTCTCATTATTTATGTCACCAAGGTCTTTAAATATGCGCTCATTTTTCAAATACTCACAACTTGTTTTTGAAAAGTCAGTCCAATGGCAGCATCTTCGAGTAAACAATTCAAAAACATTTGTGTGCTTTCTGGGTATAACTATGGAAAGTACAAAGAGTTCGTTCAAGCAGCTGTAGATCTTGGTCGTGTCATAGTAGAGAGGAAACTGCATCTTGTATATGGAGGAGGTGAACGAGGGTTGTCAAGACTTGTCTCAGAAGCTGTTTTTA
Organism: Citrus glauca; assembly: GCA_029633175.1. Lineage (NCBI taxonomy): Eukaryota > Viridiplantae > Streptophyta > Magnoliopsida > Sapindales > Rutaceae > Citrus > Citrus glauca. The sequence continues at coordinate 10,140,145 of JAQOOD010000001.1, forward strand.
CTAGAGGAAGCCAAGTACTAGGCATTATTCCAAAAGCCATGAAACCGCTATTGTGCATGTCTGGCCCACCAATTGGAGAAGAATTAGTGGTATCTAGTATGCAAGATAGAATATCGGAAATGATGAATCATGCTGATGCTTTTATTTTCTTGCCAGGAGATCTTGCAACTTTTGAGGCACTAATCACATTTGCATCTTGGGCCCACTTGAACATTCATCAAAAACCCATCGGTTTGTTAAATGTTAATAATTTTTATGACGGCTTGCTAACTTTTATTAACCATGCAATAAAGAATCATTTTGTTCCATATTCTGTAAAAAAACTCTTTATCTCTGCTTCTACTGCTAATGAGTTACTTGATCTTTTACAAGCTTATACACCAGAGCCAGATCCAAAGATTTTTGCACTGAATTGGTCAACGGATGATGGTAGCGGTAACAGTAGCAGTGACAAAAAGTGCGATTTAGATTTAACTTTTCGTCTGTAAATATTTTCTGTTTTAGTGTTCAAGTGTTGTCTTCTAAACTCTTTCTCTTTCCTTTTTCAAACATTGAGGACAATGTCTTTTTCAGGTTGGGGGGAGGAATAGTTGATAATTTTGGGAATAGTTGATAATTGTGGAATGTCTTAGTCCTAGTTATGTGTTTACAAAAAAAAAAAAAAAAAGAAAAAAAAAGTGGTGTGTTTAAAAAAAAATGCAATTTTTTTTTCTGTAAAGACTAACTTAGGACAAATTTGAGTCGAAGATGGCAGGATATAGAGAGTGTAGTACCTCTAGAAACGCATCTTCTTAGTATTAAGGGTGTTGTTAAAAAAAAAAAAACTGACTTTTTCTTCATCTTTGTTATTTTTTTTTTAAGCTTCTGCATCAAGTTCAGGTGAGACCTCTTCTTTTTTTTTTATTATTCTCTTGTATTATTATTATTATTATTATTATTGCATATTTGTAAAATTATAAAATTTTAAGATAATGTTTAGATTAGGTTGTGGGGTGGGGATAATTGATGTATTTTTTTTTGTGTTGTTTTTCTCTTTTTTCTTTTCTTTTCTTTGTTAAAAAAAACAAACAAAAACAAAAAAAAATTGTTTTGTCTAGGATGGCCGAGTAAAGAGTCAAAACTTTTGAGACGCATTCTAATAGTCTTGTTATATTATTTTTGATTTTAAAATTCATAGTAAATTGTTTTTGTTCCCTTTTCTTTGAATTACTCGAATTTGTGAACTCTCCACTTAGTTATTAAGTTATTTAATTGTTTACTCATTTAGCAGGTATTATTGAATCATTCTTCACACACACATTATGATACATACTAGTGGGTTGTAAGTTAAAATTTCACAGCATTTAGTTCTTTTGATTTATTAGGAATAGTATCTAAGGTAGTAGAAAGTGTATATTGCAAAAAAAAAAAACAAAATCAAAAAAAATATAAAAAAAATCATAAAAAAAAGTTTTTATATCTAGAAACCCGAGTAATTAAGTCCGTAGGGGTGCTTCAACACCTAGTGCCCTAAGGCCAACTGGTCTGGGAGTCACTGACCTAAAGCTCGCTACATGGGTAATAGATATATTGTTTGTTTATTAGAAACCCGAGTAATTAAGTCCGTAGGGGTGCTTCAACACCTAGTGCCCTAAGGCCAACTGGTCTGGGAGTCACTGACCTAAAGCTCGCTACACGGGTTAGAAATGTAATATTTTAAAAATATGTGTGAATAATCTATTGCCTAAAAGATATAATTTCTAATAAATTTTGGAACGAAAATGTTGTTTTTCTTTTAATAAAGCCCCATAAGTATTGTGTTAATTACTTGCGCACAAAAGAAGGTTTAATGATATTCTGGATAATGAGTGAACATCAATGTGGTAAAGAAATTTGGAAGAGTTCATGTATTTGGTAATTTAGAGGATAGATGAACAACTATTAACTTGCATGTGAATTTTATAAATCTTAATTTAATATAATGCTTTAATTGCTAGAGGACTAGCAATAAGCTGGTTGGGGGGTGTGATTAGTATTAAATATTGTTGAATTATCAAGCGATAATATGTTATTTTATGCTTATGTTATAATTTATATTTGTGTTTATGTAATATATTAGGGATTATTAATTATGTTTTAAATATATTTAATTTTGTGTATTTTTATGTGTTTATTAGGAAAAATATTAATTTCACGTACTTTGAGGCTCCCAATAGAAAAATGGAGGTGAAATTTGGATTCTGGAGGTCCGAAAACCTTAGGATCGATCAAGATCGGCTTAAAATTGGGCTTGTATAAAAAAAATTGACTTTTTCAGTTGACCGAGCACTGATTGGATGATGAAATGAGCTTACAATATATATGAGTGCATGGGATAGCTGGCAATTTTGACTAAATCTCAACCGTCCATGATTCAATGGCTATGATTGTGCCACGTGGCAATGGTTGGTGAAGCAAGTGGGAGGATCCGAATCCTTGTATTCGGGTCGACCCGATCCGCCCATTAACCCGCCAAATCTCAACCGTTCCTTGGGCAAATCGGACGAGTCAAATGATGCCACATGTGATGTTGACTTTTGAAGTTTGACCAGCCATTGGATCTTGATCTAAAGGTTGTGAGGAGCACATGCATGAAGCTTATGATGGACCGCAAAGCACTAGATTAGGAATTTATTTTTCTATAAATATAGCCTCATTTTAGGTTTTTAATCATCTCTCTACAACTCTTTTCTTCTCAAATTCTCTCCATCTCCTTGTAATCTTCATTTCCAGGTGTGTTTTTAATATTTTGTATAATTATTTTTATAAATAAAATTAGTTTTATTTCTAATTTTAATTGTTTTTATTACTTTTAATTATAAGTAATTCAATTCTACTCCTTCTTTTTATTTTAATTATGCTTAACTAAATAATATTAGTTAGGGGAAGGTGAAACTCTTAGGTAATAAATATGATTTAATCAAATTCTATTTTTAATTTTATAAATTAAATTATTTTCTATTTAATTTTATACATGTTTTATATTTTGAAAATTTGATTTATTGTAGACAAACAAATGAATTTGGCACAATAAATTCTTAAGATCTTAATATAAGGCATGGTGAAATGGTATTTTGACTTATTGTAGACAAAATGAATTTTGGCACAATAAATACTTAATCCATCATAAAATTAAAGGGAAAATAATAATAATTTGTATAATTAATCTTTTGGGTAATAAATCTAAATAAATTGGCAAAAAGAATTTATTAAGTTTTATTTATTCCTAAGAGTGGATCCATAACCCTAACTAGTTCAATTCCATAGTTTCACTTAAATTAAGTTATTTAAATTCAAGTTTTAATTTCAATTTTTAGATAAAATAAAATAAACAAATTAAATCTTTTCTCTGTGGATCGACCTTGGACTCACCGAGTTATAATACAACACGACACTCTTATACTTGAGAGTTTAATATTACTTTTAAGTTGTGTCAGAGGTCAAAGCTGTTATGACCTTGCGAAAAGGAAAAGAAGTCGATAACAAAGTAGAGATGTCGGTGACGAAAGAAAACCAAATTGTACCTGTGAATGTTGATGACTCATCACTGGAGGAGAAAGAAGAAACCAACCCACAATAGTATGTTCCCAAAACTCCATTTCCTCAGAGGTTAGCTAAAGGGAAGAAGGGAAAATCTACAGGTGAGATTCTCAAAATCTTCAAACAGGTAAGTGTTAACATTCCATTGCTTGATGCTATTAAACAAGTTCCATCTTATGCTAAGTTTCTTAAAGATCTGTGTACTAAAAAGAGAAATATGCATGTTCAAAAGAAGGCATTTTTAACAGAAAACGTTAGTTCTATACTCTAACATAAAATTCCACTAAAATGCAAAGACCCAGGCTCCCCTACTATCTCATGTAGCATAGGGAACCACACAATTGAGAATGCTTTGTTGGATTTAGGAGCTAGTGTAAATCTGTTGCCTTATTCAGTTTTTGTGAAACTTGGACTGGGAGAATTACACCCAACTCCAGTGGTGTTACAACTTGCAGATCGGTCCACGAAAATACCTCGTGCTATTGTGGAGGACGTGCTTATCTAGGTAGACAAGTTTTATTTTCCTGTTGATTTCATTGTAATTGACACTCAACCAATACAGGATTCAACGAAGCACATCCCCATTATTCTAGGTCGATCTTTCTTGGCAACTGCGGATGCTCACATTCAATGCAGGACTGGAAATATGCAATTGTCCTTCGGCAACATGACTATGGAGCTGAACATCTTCAACATTGCCAAACAACCTCACAACACAGATGATGGAATTGTTGATGTGGATTTAATTGAAGCATTAATTGATGATACTTTTGTTTCAAACCTTAGTGATGATCATTTACAAACATGTTTAACTCACTTTGGTTTGAATTTTGATATTGACAGATCGGTCGATGAGGTCAACGCCCTACTTGACTCAGCACCATCTATGGACACTAATAAATGGAAGCCAAGAGTTGAACAACTAGCGCCATCAGAGAAGAAACTCATTCCATCATCAGAATCACCACCGGAACTCGAGCATCATGCATATTGGGCCATCAAGAAATTCAACTTTGACATGCAGCAAGCCAGCTCAGAAAGAAGATTATAACTGGCAGAACTTGAAGAAATTCGCAATGACGCGTACGAAAATACTAAAATTTACAAGCAACGAATGAAAGTCTTCCATGACAAGCATATTATGAGAAAATCTTTCACTCCAGGTCAGAAAGTGCTTTTATTCAACTTTCGCTTGCTCCTATTCCCACGTAAGCTACGCTCTCGATGGTCTGGTCCATTTATTGTTCATATTGTTTTTCCACATGGGGCAATTGAAATTAAGGACCCAAAGACCGGTGTCACGTTTAAAGTTAATGGTCAAAGATTAAAGTCATATCTAGAATACCAACCACATGGAGAAGACACCGAAATAAATTTGAGTGACCTACCAGATTTGAATTGATTGATTTTTTTCTTTTCGGTGGTTTGATTTTTCTTTCTTTATTTCTTTTTATTCTTTTACTACTTGAATTTATTTTTGCATAAGTGTGTTTGTTTTATCATTAAGTTTTCTCTTATCATTGTTAATCATGAGTCTTTTACTTAGACCGTTCCTCCTGAACATTCTTAAACCACTTCAACGTGTCAAAAACTCATCTCAAAAGACAGATTCAATCTTGTAAAACACATCGCATTTGGGCTCTACAACCACCAGAGTTAGTAGCCTATGTTGAGGGTTTAGAACGTCAACTCAGAGACATTGAGAAAAGTGTTTACGAAATCCAGTTGGAGCTTGAGGTAAATTCAATAAGAGGACGATTTTGATTTTCTTTGTGTGTTTTAATTTTTTTTTCTATTTGTGTGCTTTAGTTTGTTACCTCGGTAAAGTGGCGGATAACGGTACTCCGTGACAGTCAAGTCGGTTACTTCAGTTTCCCATAATAACTGATATTCTGAGGCGAAGGAATGGACAGATCCGAGATTCTAGCGAAGCTTCACAAGCGATTCCCTTCACTTCCTCAGAATGCCCTCCTCACGATCTACAAAGCTCGGTCCAAACGCATGCGATTGCTCACGAGGAATAACATACCTGCTGACATCCGTTGGTTAATCGAGGCGAAAGTACGATTGGCGGGTGAGTTACCTCCAAAATTTATTGCATACATGCCTTGTCATAAGTGTGCCAGAATGAATTGCAATAAGAACCCATGTTCTTTAGGAATGGTGTCTGATAACAGGTAAGATAAGATTCAATTCATTAGGGATGGCTTGAATAAGGAGTCATTGGATGATATCCTTTTGTCTCTTGAAACGCATCCCAGTGGATATGTGCAAGGAGCGATTCTCAAGTTATGGCCATTATTCCAGAAAGAGCATGCACGATATAGTCTTGCGATAATACTTATACTTTCATTTGATTATTATCATTAATCTAATTGAATAAAAAACAGGTTTAAAAAAAAAATCATTTTTGAATTTTTATTTTCGCTTTAATTGCAAGGGACTAGCAATAAGCTGGTTGGGGGGTGTGTTGTGTGTTAGAAAGTGCATATTTATAAAGGAGAAAATTTTTATTTTACATATTAAGTATTACTAACAACCCTTACTTTTATGTGTTTAAGTTTCTTATACTTCAATTATGTGTAATCTATTTTAATTAAGTATTTGATGTATTTTAGGGGTATCATAGTCATTTCATAATAAACGAGAGATCAAATGGAAAAACGGACATCAGTTTTGAACTCAGGATGGTCGAAAACCTTAGGAGGAGCATAAAAGGAAAAATTTCACTGTTCACATGTACAATACTATTCACATGTACGGGTACTGTTTGCATTACTGTATAAATAGTGGCTGAACCGCGTACTGTGCAAATAGTGGCTGAACTGGTTACTGTGCAAATAGTGGCTGTTGACTGATCTACTATGCAAATAGTGGCTGTTGACTGATGACGTGGCGAAATCGTGAGCGTCCAAACTGTTTTTAATCCAATGGCCATGATTTACTCGATGTAACTATAAAAAGGGGGCCTCCCCCCCTAATTTGGCACCTTTGAATCCATTTTTGGAATTCATTTTCTGTAATTCTCTCTCTATCTTGTATTTTCTATGTATTTTAATAAATTTCCATTTTGCCCCTAGTTCAACTATTAGTGGCTAATTTTCTTTCAAGCTTGGGTTGAAGGTGAAGTCTCAACATGTGTCATGGGCTTGATTTGATAAATTTATTTTCTCTTCCCCTCTAGTTTTTGTGGATTTTTTGACTTCTCGTCGACAAATAATACTAATCTTGTCTAGTACTACCCTGGTTTCACCGGCACCCTAGTATAAGATTATTATTATTTGGCACGATAAGTCCTTAGCACCATATTTATTAGAGCGTAGTTCATGAGGTGTGGATTCCCCTCTCATGATTTAATTGGTATTAATAAGGAATATTTAGCCCATGATGCATGTTGATACGGATCCAGATACCCAAGTACGTCATCTCAATAGATTTATCTTCAATTTGTTCTTGCCATTTAAATTCCAATTTTAGAATTTATTCTCCCATTTCAATTCCAAGTTTAGTATAATCAAAATCATTTTCATCAATCCAACCACCCATTTACAGAATTAATTCTATAAATAATTAAAATCCACATCCTCGTGGGATCGACACTCGTCACCATTGATCTATACTACAACAGATTCGTGCGCTTGCGAGTTCAATAAAATTTGCACAACATTCATCAAATAGTTCTTTGACAATAGGGATCGGAAATTTGTTCGGAATTGTCACCACATTTAGAGCACAATAATCCACACAAAAACGATACGTGCCATCTTTCTTTTTAACTAAAAGCACTAGGAAAGAGAAAGGGCTTTGGCTTAGTCTGATGTTCCCCTAGTCAGACATTTCTTTAATTAGCTTCATTATTTTATTCTTCTGGAAGTGTAGGTATCGGTAGGGTTATACATTAATAGGGGGTGTGTTAGGGAGGAGGTGTATTTTGTGGTCTATAATTCTGTGTGGTGGAAGTGGGGTGGGTGATAAAAAGAGCTGATGATGTTGTTGGAGAAGGTCACCGAATGGGGGTGGTAAATCGCTTGGAAGTTCTAAATGGGAGAGAAGTGTTTGGCTTAGAGGGGGCTATGTTAGTGGTGAAGATAACTGTTGAAGAGCACAAAAACTGAAAATCGCAGAGCTGTGGATCAAGGCCCAAAACTGATTATAAGTTACTGAGGTCGGAGATGTGGACAAGTCACCTTGAAGGGTAACCGATTTTCCATTAAAAGAAAACTCCATGGAAAGAGCCGAATAATCATGGGATACCCATCCTAGTTGTTGCAACCACTATATTCCCAGCACAATATCAGCTCCTTCAATGGGCAACACAAAAAGATCCATGGGAAACACCATGCCTTGCAATGTTAATTGAATATGCTGGCAAAATTGTGTGCACAACAAAAAATCACCATTTCTTATGTAGACGTGAAACGGAGTTGTGGGCTGAATTGAGACGCCGACACGTTCCGCCACTGATGGTTTGATAAAATTATGAGTGCTGCCACTGTCAATTAACACTTGAAATTTTTGGGGTCCAATCTTACCTTGTAAACGAAGGGAGCGAGGATTTGCTTGGCCAACAAGAGTATTCAAACTGGAAATGTCACCAGTGACAGCGGAGTCTACCTCGTCTAGTGGCTCCCCTTTAGTAGTTGGATCTAAAGGATCATCTTCGGCTCCGATAAGTAACAAGAACCAACGGTTGCAACGGTGATTAGGGCTGTATTTTTTGTTACAAGAGTAACAGAGACCTTTCTCATGTCTCTCATATAGCTCAACAGGGGAGAACTAATAAATAGGAAAATTTAGAGTGGGAAGAAGTGCGGGTAAAGTGTTTGGTTTATTGGGAATGTGAGGTGGTGGAGCTTTTGATGATGGTGGGGTAGCACTTATGGTGGAGGAATGGGGTTGTGAAAGTAGGGGTAAAGGCACGGTTTTGTTTTGTGTTGTTGTCATGGAAGGAAATATGGACTGCGGCTGCCATCTAGACCAGGAATGAGTGTGTGGTTTAGTGTCATTAAACTTGGCTTCGAGTGCTCGAGCCATAGCAAAGATGACCATGAGTGTTGCTGGTCGATTAAAGAGAAGTTCTCAGCTTATGTCTTGCTGCAGGCCGGTGATGAAAAACTGATGAGAAGTTGCTTTGAGACGCCATTATCTTTGTTCACGAGTTCTTCAAAAGCCGACAGAAATTCGGCTATAGTGGTGGTTTGGGTGAGTTTAGACAATTCACTTTGTGGATCCTCATAAAGGGTGGTGGCAAAACGATGCTTCAGATTAGCTAAATATTCTCTCCAAGTGGTGAGTAAGTTGTTAGATTTCATCCACTAATACCAGCCTGCTGCCCAACCTTCCATGTGAAAGGAAACAATACAGAGGGGTTGATGTTCTGGAATCCCATGAAACTCGAAAAACTCCTGCACGAGAAATACCCAGCCGTGTGGATCAGAACCATCAAAACGTGGAACTTCCATCTTCATGGATTTGACCATCGGAGAGAGATCTCGCCCATCGGACGAAATATGTGAAAGTGGTGGCACAGTTATTGGCTGTTTCGAAGAGCTAGACATATATGGTGGACTATCAGGTATTTTAGATCTAAGTTCATCAAAATGGGCATTTACTGTTGTCATAAATTGCTGCATCATCTGGTGAAAAGATAAGGCTTGTTTGTCAATTTTCTCACTAAGTTCCTGTAATGTGTTGCTCTCATGAGAATCGGCCATGGTAGAAAAAAAATCAATGAAAGCACCAATGATACACTTTACAACTGGAAATCAGAAAATGTATCAATGGTTGTGCACTCTTCGAGCGAGTGTCAGCTCCAAAATAAGAATAAAACAGAGGTGAGAGAGAAAAACTTTCATTCATCATAAAACATCCTTACACAATATTCCTTTTACATATATATCTCGTGACTCTAGAGTATTTTAAGATTAAAGGACAAATATGAGCTGGCAATTGTAAAATAACTAGATTATAATAACAGAATTCAGATATTTGTTAAAAGCTGTCCTGGTTCACGTGGCATAGTCCGTCATCCAGCTTGGCTGTTTCTTGGCTCTCTCGGGTCTAAGGTTGAGCTGCTGATTTGCCTTTGCATATTCATTATTTGGTTCCTCTCCTTTATCCTCTCCTGGCAAATGGTCATTTGCATCCAATGCAATTGGCAAGCCCGTATCAAAATGATTGCCGATATTGGGGACTAGCGAGGCCTGGTTTATTTAGTGTGAAGTCTGCTTATTTATCTCTCCTCAAGCTGTTGTCAAGTGCTCTTTAGAGTTTGATATGGAAATGGCAAGGCCTCTAAAGCATTCGATGTTTTCTGTGGCTGCTGGTGCATAATTTGTTGAAAACTAATAAGGAATTATCGCGAAGGCACGACGTGCTTAATTATAGTACTTGTATGCGGTGTGGGAACATTATAGAGGATGGCCTTCATGCAGTCATGGATCGTGTGGACTCTAAATGTATTTGGTTAGCCCTTCTTCCAAAACACACAAGTCATACATTTTTTTTCCTTAGATTTCTGTGCATGGATTGTTTGTAATTTGAAAAACCATTTGAAGACCACTAATGAGAAAGACTGACCAGTATTTTTTAGTGTCACTATGTGGCACATGTGGTATTGGCACAATCAACTTGTTCATGCACATAAGATGAATAGCCTTTCCAACATAATCATGGACGTGAAAAATCATTCAAAAGAGCTTATTGTTGTTTATAAGTCTTTCGATGGTCAAAGAACTCCAAAAATAGAGCAATGGATCTATTGGCAGCCCCCAACATGGCCATTTCTCAAACTCAATACTAATGGAGCTTTGAAGAGATCAAGTTTGGCAAGTGCTGGTGGCTTAGAAATGAATTATTGTGGGGATGAATTTGTGGTTTCAGCATGAAGTTTGGTAGTTGTTCCATTATGGAAGCTAAATTGTGGGTAGGATTAACAGAAAAGCATGGGTCGGCCTAAGCCCAGGCCGGCCCGGCCCAACACATAACTTTAAATGGTGGACAAGGATCTCTAACTTGTAAAGCCCATATGCAATGGGCTCATATAAAGGTTTTCTTTAAAAGTCTGGGCTTAATAAATAATTTTTTTTAAAAAAACTTTATAATATGTCATAAAATTCAAATTAAAAAACTAAAAAATTAAACAAAAAAAGTGAACCAAATAAAACAATTCTTTATTTTTGAACAAAACCCAAACTCCCAAAGTCAAAATCTTTAAATCCCTCATTTCCTCCCTCCCTTACTCACTGTCCGTCACCTCACGGTGCTTATGTGCCAGCTTCTCACTATTCTTGCTGCCGGCAACCAACAGCGGGGCCAATATCATCCAACAGTGAGTGACGAGTATTCAGTACTAGCACTTCAGCAGCCCACTCAGCCAACAGTAGTAGCGAGCATCTCCTGTTGTCCCGCGCAACCCATCAGCCACCCAGCATCTCGCGCGCGATGGAATTGCAACCACCACCCACCAGCACAACCGCGCGATGCTGCAGCAAGCAAAGAAACAAAAGAAAAACAAGATTCAAGAGAGAAATTGAGGGCTGCACAAGAGACGAATTTGCAGAAATCAATTGGGAGCTTAGTCCTTCTTATTCTTCTCTTGTTTTCTATTTATTCATGAGGATGTATTTGATGATTGAAACTTTGTTCTTTATTTTTCTTTTGCAAATCATGAACTAAATTTATTTGTGGTTGAATGATAAACAATCTTAATAGTTTATTGACTGAAAATATAAGTTATTGCACGTTTGTTATAGCATTTTGTTTTGATAGTATTTATTTTTATTAATTATTTCGGTTAATCACTCATTTAATGATACTAGCTAAGGAAGAGCCACAAAATGGTCTATCCTAGTGGAACATATAATAGCAATACTTGGTTTTAGATTGAGTTTCTTGCATTGAATTTTACATGATCCCAAAAGGGTCATACTTAGTTGAAAATTAGTGATGAACTAGGCATAGGGATTCACCATGTAGGGTAATTAAAACTTAAGCGTGTAATGTTATGTCTAATGTTAGCATAATAATTGATCACTTTTAGGTTGCATATAAATATAAGATATCCAACATGTGACAGCTGAGGATACATAAGGATTCTGCCCAGTGCTATAACAGATTCTGTAGCAACTGAACCAAACATTAGAATAATAGTCAAAACCATTAAAAGAGTTTATTCACTCAACTACTCTATATTCCCATTGATTTTATCCTTGAGTTTGACGTAATAATTTACTTTGTTACATTTTATTTATTACGTTTTCATTTTAATTAGTATATTAGTTTCATTAATTATTTTATTTTAATTTAGAACAAAATCTACACTGATAAAATTATTGTAGTAAGTATGAAATATCAATCGTTGTAGAGACGATTTTAAATACTCATCATTATATTACTTGTTATGTACACTCGCACATTAACACGAATAGCATTTGAATTTATACCCAACAATAAGTATTAGTGAAGCATGTATGTAGAAAGGCAAATTTTGCTGCCGATTTCCTTATCAGAATGGCTCACTCTCCCCTTTGGGTGCCATATTTTTCATTCACCTCTCACAAGCATGAATTATTGTTTCTTCAATGATGAACTAGGGACTAATTTTTCTCGTTTTGTTTAGCCTAACGGTGATCTAGGCTCCTCTTGTACAAAAAAAATACAATTTGAATGTATTGAAACCTATATTTTTTTGTATTTTATCGACATCTCACTTAAAAGTAAAGATATTTTCATTAGAAAATGACTATATATATATATGGAAAGCTTTCTAAAGATCTATCAATGAGCTATTTTATGATTATGGGAAAGAAAACAAGGACACTCATCCTACAAAACAAAGCAGTGATTACATCTTAATTATATATTACAACTATGCTGCCAAATTTTCATTGACAAAGAATATATCGAAATCTTCACTGCAAAATTAACCATAGCATGAAAATGAGTTTCCTTTCAGTTGTATAATCGTGGTTTCTAAACATTGGAATTACAGATCAAGTCTTAAGGTTACAACATCATCGGTGTACCCAAAAAAGATATAATTGTTGTGAATTATATGTCCTCCTATTACCTAATCCACCATTGCACCTAATCCAACATTCCAATATGAATTCCACTATGCCATTTACTTTATGCTATTGTGGCAGTGAATTCCATGGACAAAATCATATATATAGGCGAAGGCAGAAGCAAGTAAGTGTGTGCATTTTGAAAAATATCAAGCTTCGTAATATAAGGAGCTATAGTTTTCTAAAAATTTATTCCCTCTAATTATCTTCTCTCATTCTCAATAAGCCTCTATTATACTTTTTGATTTCTTCAATTATTTGTCTGCAATACTTCGACAACAAATATATACTTTTATAACACGTTTTCAGCATGACTTCGTTCTAGTACAAGAAGTATTTTATTCCCATAGTCTTTTATTTTCATATGTTCATTTAAAATTTCCTTTAGAAGTAAGGCTAGTTGTTTATATTTTTATCTCTCAATATACATTATACTAATTTTTTCTTATTTTTTTATGACAATTTCTTACTTGACAAAACTGAGTTTAACACCCTAGATATGTTTGGCAAAAACTATTTATCCTAGATTATAGATGTTGAAATTCATTTTAATGATATAGGCCTTAGTAACATAATAAAAAAATAATAATGACTCAACCCCTCAGGATCAAGCCAAGGCCATGATTTATCTACATCATCATTGTTGGTTGATTTATATAATCAATTATTATCAATGCCACAGTGCAAGTGCACACAACAAGTAATAAAGTAATGAGTATTTAAAATCGTCTCCACAGGGGTTGATGTTACTCAAAGTGCTAAAGCAACCACAATAATGCAATCAACTAAAGACCGAAACAAACACTTATCAAATTATTCTCCTGTAACCAATAATTATGAGAGATATAAATAAACTAATACTTGTACGAAATAAACTAAGTTAACTGTGTTTAAGAATCAATTGAGAACGTAGTAGTTGAATGATCAAACTCTTCTAATGGGGTGACTGTTGATTACCGTATTAGCACCAGTTGTTTATGATACGTGCTACAACACTGGGTAGAACAAATCTGCTTCCGCAACTATCGCATGTTGGAAATCTCATACTTTCAAATCTACTAACAATGACCAGTTGCTCATAAATTTAATGTATGGCTTTATTACCTTTAATATCTCTACCCTATAAGGTGAACACCTATGTCTAGGATATCACAAATCTTAACTCAAATATTGCCCTTATGGGATTTAGCACAACCTAATCTAGGAAACTCAACTTAAGAACAAGTAATACTCCAATAATATCCGCTAAGATATGCCATTTTGCTGTTCTATCTTAACTGAAACCATTAAATGAGTGGTCAACCGAAATAACAATTATATTCATAAAAGCTATTGGAGATTCATAAAAGCTATTAGAGTATAATGCTGCAACATTATCATAGCAACATATAACAATAATTAAGAACCCATTAGATTATTTGTCACTCAACTACACTTAAATTTAGTTCATACTCTGGATGAGAAAAATAAATATAATGATACTAATCACAGAATGCATTCAATCAATCAAAAGACGAAAGATAATATAAATTAAACACGATGAAAGTCGAAAGATCTTCCTTGATTCCCGATGAAGCTGAACAGCACTTCTTAATCTTTTTCTTCTTCTCGCCATTGTAATTGTCTTTTTTTTATGATAATGATTCTCTACCGTCTGCTATGTGGTGTATGCTTCCTTTATATATTGCAATATTAGGTTAAAACCGAAGCCCATGAGTGCGCATGTGTTTAAATTAGAAAACATGCAGATCATGATTTAATTGCTGACCGCGCCTATATTTTCTCCTGCGTCATTCCCCAATTACTGCAGCACTGGTTGCTTTAACATCTGCAACAGCACTTGTATTATTTCCGATTGTGCTTTCTTTCTTTTGTGACCATCTTCTTTCCTCCTCTTTCTCATCTACTGTCTTCGCATCATTTCATGAATTTAAGACCTACAAATTAAAACCTGTTTTTAACATAAATTACTATGATTCAAGCAAAACTTGTTACAACCGAACACATTATTTGCTCTCTAAATGCCCTTTATTCAAGTCTAAAACAGATGTAATAACTCTCATTTCCTAGAGTTATCACACCCCCAAACTTAAACTATTGCTTGTCCTCAAGTAATGACACATACCAATATTTCCCGCAAACAAACATGCACACAATCTTCAGTTCTTTTATCAAACTTGCACAGATTCTTCCACTTTCAGATTATAATCCCAATAATAAAAAATGCCTATAGTAGATCAATTTTAGACTTAAGCTTTTTTCTATCCTTAGTGTGTGTGTGCTGCCTTTGTGATTGAATTCCTGATATGCTGTAATATTACCAAAGGACTGCCGAAATTTCAGCAGTGACATACTTCATTCTTACAAGGGGTAGCATAAATTCCACATATTCAAACTGTAATAGCTTTAACTTTGACACTCTAGGGGATAATCAACCTCCTTACTGTAACATTTATTTTTCATATGAATGTCGATCACTTGTAATGATGACAACTAATTGCTCAAACAATGCCTAAATCAAAGTTGCTGCAGTAATATCTGTGGTATAGTCTTATCTCAAGATATCTTTGACTCAAGGCTGAACATGGGGCTCATGAATAGACATGGTAACTCAATGCCTTAGACAGTAGACATATGCCTTAGATCTGTGAAGATTTTTCTTTTCTTTTCTTTTTTAGATATAAATGTTACAGCACTGATCATAACTCTCGTTGCCTTTTTACACACTTCTGTATATGGGGTGCATACTCAGATCTGGTTACTCAGCAACTTAAGTCATTGAAGCAGAGTTTTATTTCATAACTATCATAGTCAATCAACATGCTTCTCCCTTCAAAACTTAAGACTTTTGTTTATATTCTTTTTGGTTTTGCTCTAACAGTCTCATACAACTCAATCACAGGCTAAGTGTTGGGACATAAATTCATTTCTATTTATAATTATCTCTACTTGATATTCTCATAAATAGCACTCAATTCACTTCTATTTCTCAATTTATCTTTATAATAACAGATAATAGAACTTCACACAACACAAACATAAATAAAACGTAAAACACATGCATTTGGAAACAACCCCCCCCCAAACTTGAGAGGTATTGTGTCCTCACAATCAAACAAAATAAAAACCCACAAATAGACAAAAAAAAATTTAAGAGCAAATAGGTAGGCAACTAATGAGATAAAAGTACTACCCTGTGGTGGGGACTGCAGCCCATGATGTGATGCTCTAGCGCTTTTTGGAGGCACTACGCAGCTTATCCTTTGGTGAAGCCTTTGGGGAAGTGGCTGGCAATTTCTTTGTCTTTTTCGAGACAGGGCTGGTGAGAGGAGTTATAGCTGGGGTTACTGTAATAGGACCCGCAGATGTACTTCCTTTTTGTTGCTAGATTGCCTTAAACTAGTGCAGATAGGCTTGGTGGGAGGTTGTTGTGGAGGTTATGGGGTCAATGCATCAGCTGCCTGGCCCTCGGCTGTGATGGCAATAATGACCTCAAGTAGTTGTTCGGCTTGCTCAGACATAGGCGCGGCTTTGGATGCTGCAGCAGCCAGTTTAGCACCAATTTGCTCCATCTCATCGTCAGAGGTTGAATGTGTTGTCATTTTAGCTTTACCCTTAGCCTTTCCTTTGCATGCAAATACTAGAATAAGAGGCTCCATGTCAGGGTCTTCCTCCTCTTCGTCTGGAATAATAGACCGCTTTATAGTTTTGGACTAGGTTGGGATGGGTGGTTCTTCATCTGCTTGCTCTGAATTATCCTCTGCCTCTGAGGGTGAGCTATCAGTCTCAGATTTATTATCTTCCTCCTCAGATGGGTCAGATGGTGCAGCATCTTCTGAGTCAACTTCTGCTGTTAGTTCAGTTGCAGCTTACTCTACTGGTTCATCTGAAGCAGTGACTTATTCACTGGTTTCTGCTGGAGCACCGGTGGTACTGGTGTCAAAATTGTATTGCTAGAGCAGGGAAGCAGAGAAGTTCCAATAATTGTGTTTCATGTATTCAGTAAATTGGTGTAGTTGTCCCTCTAGGTGCTGTAGATAGCTCCAAAACCGACCATTTTTCCTCTGTTGAGCTTCTACACATTGGTGAATATTGGTGCTAAGTGCTTGGATGGTCTATTATAAGCCAAGAGTTCATCGTGCTCCTGTTACAGCAGCTGGTTTAGTGGTTGTTCTAGCACTCTCACCAGCAACTCTTTCAATTGTTCTTGCCATAAAGGCACCATCATTTTTGACATGCTCATCGCTGGCTTCAAAAAGAACAACTGAAACTATACAAATGCTGGTGATAAGTGAAGGAAATAATAAAGCAACTGTTCGGTGAGTTTTGGTTGCACACTCTCAGATTTATGTTGCAATGACGCTACCCACATCTATGGGCAACCTTGAACAAGGACATATAACAAAACTAATCGTTCTTTTGAAACCATAGTAGTGTGAGTGGTACGCATAAGCCTAGATTTCAAAAATTTCACCCACACCTTAGCAATATGTTTCAAATCTATCTTATTAACCACTCGCCCTTCCTCGTTAACCCATGATGCCCCTTCGGCGGTCAGAATTGTAAAAATGGTAGTCCACTTTTTCGGGTTTAACTTATTACGCAATTTAGTATACTCACAAGTACTCTCAGCAGGTAAGTTATAAAAAGCATTGAAAACGCAGGAGTCTAATGGAATAAGAGTATTTCTTACCTAGATGTTGTGCTGATCAAGACTTACCAAATTGACAAAAAATTCTTTTACCATCGATAGCACAAGGTTGCGAGGGTGTTTGCAAAACTCTAGCCATCCTCGATTTGCTGTAGCATTATGAATTGTTTTCACAATTCTAGTGAGTTGGTCTGGAAATTGAAACCCCTTCTCTTCCATAATCCAAAGTGGCTCTATGAATTCTTCATATTTTTCCTTAGTGTGGTAACTCTGGAATCGTGATGGATATTTGAGGCGGCTGGCTGGCTTCTTATATCTCAAAATTACTGTAGCAGTAACAAGTTGAAGCTACTGTTTCTGAGAATAAAAAGAGAAGAAAAGTTTAAGAGTTAGGAGAGTTGGACTTGCAAAAGAGATAGGGAATAGTGGCGTGGACACTAAGTACAATGACTCTTATTTATAGTGGACTGTAATGTGAAGATAACTACAGTAATTAGAGATAATTGAGGGAATAAAATATTTGAATTTAATGTGCATATCCCAAACTTATCGGTTATTGAAATTAAAGCTGTGATTTTGGAGATTTATTTCCGCAATTTCTATCCATATCTGAATGTCCATTTGTCAAGATTTCATCTCCAATGGTAAGTGAAGGCTCCAGCCTTTAATTTACTGTAACGGGAAAAATTGTAATTGCAGCCCCCTTTTTGCTCATTCCTACAATGGGTACAGAATTCATACTAAAGCGTATGACACGTGGTTGTTGTCCTTTGAGTTCAGCCACCAGATGCTTGCACTTGTCAGTATGAGATTCAGTTACTGCTTTTATTTCAAACGTAAATTAAGTCTAAAATTATGAAAATAAATAGATTAAGTAAAATTGAAAATAAGGAATGCAATAATGTAAAATGACAAAAATAAAAGGTGAAATGGCAAAACACGATTAACGAAACTATTAAAGAGAAAATAGTAAAGAGGAATATTTATCCATAAAACCAAAGGATATTAAAATTGGATTATAGTGGCTGGTTCCTTAATGGGCTGCCTCCCATGAAGCGCTTGATTTAAGGTCCTTCAGCCTGACCGTTTGTCTTTGCTTAATAGTTGTGTTCTTGAAAGAGTAACACCTCCTTTGAACCTTCTGCTGCTGGATGTATGTAATGCTTAACCCTGTGTCCATTAACCTTGAATTGGTGACCTGTTTGTTCATCCAAAAGATCAATAGCTCCATGAGAGTAAGATTTTAACAGCTTAAACGGGCCAGACCATCATGACCTGAGCTTTCCCGGAAACAATCTTAGTCTTGTATTGTGGAGCAACATTAATTGACCAGAGGTGAACTGCCTATGTTGAATATGCTTGTCATGCCAGTGTTTTGTTCTCTCTTTATAAACTCTGGCATTTTCATACGAAAATAACCTTAATTCATCAAGCTCACAAAGTTGAAGCTTCCTATGTTCTGCTGCAGCATTCATATCCCAATTTAATTTCTTTAGTGCCCAGTGTGCCTTATGCTCGGGTCTAGGGGCAAATGACAGGTCTTGCCATAAACAATTTGGTAAGGAGACATGCCGAGTGGGGTTTTGTATGCTGTTCTGTAAGCCCATAAAGAGTCATGCAAATGTAAAGACCAATCCTTCCTTGTTGGGTTCACCACTTTTTCTAAGATCTTCTTATTTTCTCTATTGGATACTTCAGCTTGACTATTTGATTGTGAGTGATAAGCTGTTGCTACCTTGTGTCTGACTCTATATTCTATCATTGCTGCAACAAAGATTTTGTTGCAAAAATGTGCACCTTCATCACTAATAATTGATTTAAGAGTGCCAAACCTGGAGAAAACATTTTTTTTTAAGAAAAGTTACCACAATTTTAGCATTATTGGTAGGTAATGTTGTAGCTTCCACCCACTTAGAGACATAATCTACGGCAACCAGGATATATAAGTTTCCAAAGGATGGGAGAAAGCGTCCCATAAAATCTATTACCCTCCCATAAAAAATTTCCACTTCCAGGATGTTAGTCAATGCCATCTCATGTCTGCTAATTATATTCCCTATTCTTTGACATCTGTCACAACCTGTAACAAAGTCATAAGCGTCTTTAAAAATAGTGGGCCAAAAATAACCTGATTGCATAATTTTGGCAGCTGTTTTGTGCTCTCTAAAATATCCTCCGTATGCTGCAGCATGACAGGACTCCAGTATTTGAGGTATTTCGTCTGCTGCAACACATTTTCTTATTACTTGATATGAGCATAGCTTATGTAGATGTGGGTCATCCCACTGGTAGCTCTTAACATCATGAAGAAACTTCTTTTTCTCTTGAAACTTCAGCTTAGGTGGTAGCAATCCACTTACTAGATAATTAGAAAAGTCTGCATACCAAGGAGATTCTGACTGCTGTAGTATCTGTGCTTGCTTTACTACCAACAGCTGTTCATTAGGAAAAGTTTCAGTGATGCCATTCCTTGTCAATGTACTAGTATCTACTTCCAACCTTGACAAGTGGTTTGCCACTTGCTTCTCAGTCCCCTTTCTATCTTTAATTTCCAAATCAAATTCTTAAAGCAATAAGATCTTTCTGATTAGTCTTGGTTTAGCATCCTTTTTTGAAATTAAATATTTGATGGCTGTATGGTCTGTGTAAACAGTTACTTTAGTACCTACCAGGTAAGCTCTGAATTTATCAAAAGTAAAAACTACTGCCAACAACTCTTTCTCTGTAGTGGTGCAATTGATTTGTGTTGGAGTGAAAGTTTAGCTCGCACAAAATAATCACTAGCATCACACATCAATTCAAATGGTAAATTTCAATATGGACATGTAACTACTGGAGCAGTAATGAGGGCTTTCTTTAATTCTCCAAATGCTTGCAGGCATTCTTTGTCAAAGTGAAATGGTTTATCATGCTCCAGCAATGAACATAGAGGCTTGACGACTTTGGAAAAATCCTTAATGAATCTTCTGTAGAATCCAGCATAACCCAGAAAACTCCTAATCCCTTTTACTAAAGTTGGGGTAGCAGTTTATCTATTACCTCTATCTTGGCTTTTCCTAATTCAATACCCTCCTTAGATATCTTGTGACCCAACACTATTCCTTCTTGCACTATGAAATGACACTTCTCCCAATTAAGTACTAAGTTCATCATCTTACGTCTTTTAAGAACTTCTTCCAAGTTGTGTAAACAATTATTATATATTTCTCCAAAAACTGAGAAATCATCCATAAAGCTCTACCATATCAGAAAATATAGACATCATGCATCTCTGAAATGTTACTGGAGCATTGCATAGCCCAAATGGTATTCTTTTGAAGGCAAATATTCCATAAGGACAAGTAAATATAATCTTCTCTTGATCCTCTGGTGCTATAGCAATCTGGTTGTAGCCTGAATACCCATCTAAGAAACAATAGTATTATTTTCCTGCAAGTCCGTCCAGCATCTGATCTATGAATAAAAGTGGGAAATGGTCATTCCTTGTAGCTTTGTTGAGCTTCTTGTAATCCATACACACTCTCCATCCAGTCACTGTCCTTATATGAATGAGTTCATTCTTCCATTAGTCATTACCGTTATCCCTCCTTTCTTTGGAGCACACTGAACTGGGCTTACCCATGAACTATCTGATATTGGGTATATGATTATAGCATCCAATCATTTGATGATTTCCTTCTTTACCACTTCTTTCATAATATGATTCAATCTTCTCTGGTGCTCCACCGAATTCTGGAACAGTCTTCTAACAAGATTTTATACATACATATTAATGGGTCGATACCCTTTTATATCTGCCATGGTCCAGCCAATTGCTCTTCTGTATTTTCCTAGCAAATCCACTAGGTTTTGTTCTTGACCTGCATCCAAAGTAGAAGAAATGATTACAGAGAGTGTGTTATTTTGACCAAGATAAGCATACTTTAAGTGTAAAGGTAACATTTTTAATTCAAGACTAGGGGTGATTCAATTGATGGTAAAGTTGTTTTTACTTCCCTATCTGAAAGATTTAGGTGTTCAATAGCTCTATTATGCCTATCAGATTGTTGTTTGTCCATCCAATCAATTTGAATTACTCCAACATCTTCTTCTTCACCCTCCTCAAATGTGGTGACTTTATTAAGACATCATTGCAGCATCTGTCCACTCTGTCTGCTAAACCAAGATCCACTACACAGAGGAAATTGCAATCTTCTACTTTATCAAGGTTTTGCATAGCCTCTAGTATATTAAATGTGACTTGCTGATCATTTACTCTCATGGTTAGCATTTTTTTCTGTACATCTATCAAAGTCTTTCCAGTTGCTAGAACGGGTCTACCAAGTATAATGGGTACTTCTTTGTCAGCTTCAAAGTCTAGCACAATGAAATCCATAGGGAAAATGAATTTGTCAACCTTCACCAGTACATCATTTATCTTTCCTTCAGGATATACATGAGATCTATCAGCCAATAGGAGAGTGACAGTTGTTGGTTTGCACTCCTCTACTCCAAGCTGCTTAAACACTGATAATGGCATCAACTCAATACTTGCTCCCAGATCACAAAGTGCTCTGCCAGCATACCTATTCCGTATAGAACAGGATATTGTAAAACTCCTTGGATCTTTTAATTTTGTTGGAATTTTACTCTGAAGCATATGGCTACTTTCCTGTGTTAGAGCAACAGTTTCAAACTCTCCCAACCTTCTTTTTCATGCCGAGATATCTTTTAAAAATTTCACATAATTTGGCATTTGCTCCAAAGCTTCCACAAAAGGTACGTTTATGTGCAATTACTTCAGCACTTCCAGAAATTTGTTGAACTGCTTGTCTTGTTTTTGCTTCTGGAACCTTTAAGGGAATGGTGGTGGATGTCTAAACTGCTGGTTAGATTCAGGAGGTACCAAACTCTATTTGTTTAAGTTGGTACATGTTGTAGCTACGAGTGTTGTAACTTATTTTTCAACAAGTTCTGGTTGAATTTCTTTTGCAGTTGCTGTAGCTGGATCCCTTGCATCTATGTCTTGATGGGGAGTCTGTTGTAACAAAATTCCCTTTTGAGTTGGTTTTTAAGCTTAATTGCATTTCATCTCATTTTTTGTTACCTCAAATGGTATATCAACATGCTTTTCATATCTCATACTAATCACTTTGTGCAGTATTCTTTACTCTCTCTCCTAGGATCTTCTGTGTTGTTAGGTAAGCTTCCTTGAGTTCTGCTGCTTAAGGATGCAGCTTGACTCTGCACAATTGCTTTATTCTTTGCAATGTACTCCCTAATTAATACTTCCAATGAAGTGATTGGACCCTGATTGACATGATTTTGCCCTTGGCTTTGTTGATGAAAACCAGGTGGTTGTGGCTGTGTGTTTCTACTTAGCCCATTCAATGCTAGAGCATTTCGATTTTGATTGCTCCATGAGAAATTTGGGTGTTATTTCCAACCTGGGTTGTAAATATTTGAATATGGGTTGTTCTGAGGTTGTCGATTGAAATTACCCACATAATTTACTGAGGCTGGATTTCCAGGACAATTATCAAAATCATGATCTTTACCAAGTTTAGTAACTTGTTTTACTGTTACTGGAGCAGCTGTCATGGCTTTTTCAATGTTAGTCAATGAAGTTACTTGAGCTGATAGGGCTGTAATTGCATCAATGTTGTGTACCCCTGTTGATCCTTTGGCTACTGGTTGCCTAACTGAAGGCCATTAGTGGTTATTATTGGTAATTCTCTCTAAAATTTCGTAAGCTTCAGTGTAGAATTTGGATAACAAGGCCCCGTTTGCTGAAGGATCCACCATTAACCATGTACTCGGGTTTAATCCATTATAGAAAGTTTCCAATTGAATACAGCAGGGGATACCATGATGAGGACACCTTCTGAGCAATTCCTTGAATCTTTCCCAAGCCTCATACAAACTCTCATCTTCAATTTGATGGAATAAGGTAATCTCATTCTGTAATTTTGCATTCTTTGTTAATGGAAAGTATTTCATTAGGAATTTATCAGCCAATTCATTCCATGTAGTGATGGAATTAGATGGTAATGAATTTAACCATGCTCTTGCTCGATCTCTTAAGGAATAAGGAAAAAGTCTCAGTCTTAAGGCATCTTGCATTGCTCCAGCAATCTTAAAAGCATCACTTACTTCTAAGAACAATTTAAGATTGAGATGAGGATCTTCATTTGGCAAACCATTGAATTGCCCTACTGTTTGCAAAATTTGAAACATAACTGGTTTTAACTCAAGGTTGGCAGCATCTACTTCAGGTCTGATGATGCCAGGGTGGACAATTTGAGGAGTTAGCACGGCATAATCTCATATAGATTTGTCCCTGTCATCTGCCATGTAAATAATATTGTTATTTCCTAGCTGTCTCTCGTTAGCATGTTCATTCTGCTCTTCTTGAATGTTGGCTGGGTGTAAAGGCCCATGAGGGTTCACATTTCCCTCATCTTGCAAGTTATTCATGCATGTAATAGCTTTGGATTTCTTTGTTCTCTTCGCAATCTCCTGATAGTCCATTCAATTTCAGGATCGAATTGGAATATCACAGATCCATCATTGCGCATGCACGTACTGATCTACCAATTAATAAAATGAATCAAGTTTAGTTTAGTGATATCACGATTGACTTTACACTTCAGAAATAAACAATCAATCCCCGGTAACGGCGCCAAAAACTTGCTGGTTGATTTATATAATCAATTATTATCAATGCCACAAAGCAAGTGTACACAACAAGTAAAAAGTAATGCGTACTCAAAATCGTCTCCACAAGGATTGATGTTACTTAAAGTGCTAAAGCAACCACAATAATGCAATCAACTAAAGATCGAAACAAACACTTAGCAAATTATTCTCCTGCAACCAATAATTATAAGAGATAGAAATAACTAATACTTGTACGAAATAAACTAAGTTAACTGTGTTTAAGAATCAATTGAGAACGTAGTGGTTGAATGATCAAACTCTCCTAATGGGGTGACTGTTGATTATTGAATTAGCACCAGTTATTTATAATACGTGCTACAGCACTGGGTAAAATAAATCTGCTTCCGCATCTATTGCGTGTTGGAAATCTCATACTTTCAAATCTACTAACATTGACTAGTTACTCATAAATTTAATGTATGGCTTTATGACCTTTAATCTTTTTACCCTACAAGGTGAACACCTATGTCTAGGATATCACAAATCTTAATTCAAGTATTGCCCTTATGGGATTTAGGACAACATAATCCAGGAAACTCAACTTAAGAACAAGTAATACTCCAATAATATCCGCTAAGATATGCCCTTTTGCTGCTATATCTTAACTGAAACCATTAAATGAGTGGTCAATCGAAATAACAATTATGTTCATAAAAGCTATTAGAGTATAATGCTGCAACATTATCATAGCAACATATAAGAACAGTTAAGAACCTATTGGATTACTTGTCACTCAACTACACTTAAATTTAATTCATACTTTGGATGAAAAAAATAAATACAATGATACTAATCACATAATACATTCAATCAATCAAAATACGAAAGATAATATGAATTAAGCACGATGAAAGTCTAAGGATCTTCCTCGATTCTCGATGAAGCCGAACAGCACTCCTTAACCTTCTTCTTCTTCTCGCCTTTGTAATTGTCTTTTTTTTATGACAATGATTCTTTGCATGCCTGCTATGTGGTGTATGCTTCCTTCATATATTGCAATATTAGGTTAAAACTGAAGCCCATGAGTGCGCATGTGTTTAAATTGGGAAACATGCAGATCGTGATTTAATTGCTGACCGCACCTATATTTTCTCCTTCGTCATTCCCTAATTGTTGCAGCACTGGTTGCTCTAACATCTGCAACAACACTTGTATTATTTCTGATTGTGCTTTCTTTCTTTTGCGACCATCTTCTTTCCTCATTTTTCTCATCTATTGTCTTTGCATCCTTTCATAAATTTAAGACCTACAAATTAAAACCTGTTTTTAGTATAAATTACTATGATTCAAGCAAAACTTATTACAATTCAACTAAAATGAATATTAATACAAAAGGTCACCAAAATGTAATCAAAACACATTATTTGCTCTCTAAATTCCCTTTCTTCAAGTCTAGAACAAATATAATAACTCTCATTTCCTAGAGTTATCAATCATCTGCACAAAGTACTGAAAGCATAATAGCTTACTATAAAGGATTCATATGTCCTTTGGTGTAACTTGTACAAAAGAATTGGTCATTTAAGGTGAGTAATTCTTCTAAACGCTCGTAATGAATGAAATGACCTTAGCCTACAAGATGAATATAATTGTACATAATACAAAATTACTTTGGAGTTAAAATTATGTTGAGAAAATATTACTGATAAGGATATGTTGGAGAAAAAACATTTACAACATTTCATACTTCTAATATGGTTATAAAACAATAGTACAAAGCTCGTCAGTATACAAAATATTTTGACTTGATTGCATATCTTTTTATGGCAAAAAAGAATAAAGAATTATTAATGAAAAATCACTTAGCCCATCTTATTGGTACAAAACCTATTCTTCAAGCAAATGTTATCCCACTTATCATAATGATAATTATGAAAATGGAGTGTGCCCGTCGGCATAACCGTGGTTGTAGACATAATTATAGTCGTAGTTGTGGTTCTTATCGAGGTCAAGGTCATAACAAAAATTATTATTATCAAGCTCGTGCTGGTTATAAGAACCATAGAAAAGGAGAAAATGATGAGGGAATATATGTCTAACATAATATTCAAGAAAACACTTGTGATAGATGTAAAATATCTAGTCATTTTTTAGGACAATTTTATACTCCCAAACATTGTGTGGATATGTTTTAGGCATCCCTAAAATCAAAGGAAAGAATGTCAAAACAAACTATATTGATGACTCAAATCTAGTGGATGTCACACAACTTGATGTTTCAGATTTCTTTGAAGACAAACATGGAAAAATTAATCAATTGATCAATGATTGAAATGTTCATCATATTCAAAAATTCGACTTTTGTTTTATGTTTTTCACGAAATTTTTATTTTTCATGTTATCTAATATGTATTTTTTTTCCTTTTGTTTAAGGATATAAATTTCAATAAAATATTTGATGGAGAAATATTAGGAATGTCCAGAATTTAATCTGATCTACTCAATCTGTCTTATTCGTAAAAATTCAATCTATAAAAATCCAATCCATGATTGGTGAATTGGATTGTATTGAAAATTTAAAAATCCACAATCGGTGGATTGGATATAAATTTACTTCTATAAATTTGCAAAAATCCAAAAATTCGCTAAAAAAATAAAAAATATTTATTTAATTAAAATTTTAAACTTTTTAATATAGAATTTGTGCTTACTAATAAATAAATAAGTTAAAATATTGTTACATTAACACTATATTATATCTTATCTGATAATGATATAAAATAAAAAATAATTAAATAAATAAATATAGCTTCCTAAGTAGTTAATTTTCATGTATTGATCTAAACAAATAAGATTTTTTTTTCTTTTTGGTGTGTTACATTTTGAAACTCCAAATGTCTTTTTTTATCTTTATTTAAACTATTAATTTATGTAAGTTGTATTTAATTTTGAATTTGATTAGTAGTACAATTATTTTTATGTTAATTTTTTTATTTAGTTAGTTCATAAATAGGACTTATTAACAAATTTTAACCCGCAAACCAATCCACAAAATGGTGGATTGGATATGAATTAAGTCAAATCTACAGATATATAGATTGAATTTGAATTAAATTTCATCAATCTGTGGATTGAATCAGATTATAAATTTATAATCCGCAAAATTATAGATTGAATATAAATTGATATCCAATCCGCGAAAACCCCTAAGAAATATGTTTGACTGATAGTGCAACTACACATGTGATCTTTCGAAACAAGGGTATTTTTCAAATTTAAATTTAATTAAAGCCAATGTCAATACAATATCAAGTCCAATAGATCTTATTGAAGGCATTGGAAGAGCAATGATTATATTAGCAAAAGGTAATAAAATTATATATTCATAACGCTATGTATTCACCTAAATAAAAAAGTTATTTGGTTCTAAAAACATTCATCGTAATAATTTTCATATAGAAATAATGAACGATAATAATATACAAATATCTGTACATTACTTTTAATATGTTTAAAAAGAAATAAATTCTTGCAAAATTTCCAGCTTTCTCATCTGACTTATACTATACGACGATGAACCAATGAAAAGTTATGTAATCATAAAAGATAAGTTATATAATTTAAAATCTTTTATACTTTGGCATGACTGCCTTGGCCACCCTAGATGACTAATGATGCATAGCATTATTGAGAACTCTCATGGACACTTATTGAAAGATTTGAAAAATTTATTGTCCAATGAGAATAGTTGCACTGCTTGTTCATGAGGAAAATTAGTAGTTAGATCATCACCCAATAAAATTGGTTTGGAATCTCCATTATTTTTTCAAATGATTCAAGAAGATATAAGTGGTCCATTTCATTATTTTATGGTTTTGATAGATGCATCCACACGATAATCACATGTTTGTTTATTATCTACATGTAATCTTGCATTTGCAAGATTGCTTGCGCATATAATCAGGTTATAAGCACAATTTGCAAATTATCTAATCAAGACTACACATCTAGATAATGCTAGAGAGTTTACTTCTAAAACATTTAATGATTACTGAATGGTAGTTGGGATTGACGTAGAACACCCAGTACCACATGTACATACTCAGAATGGATTAGCATAATCTCTTATCAAACATCTCCAAGTAATTGCCAGAACTTTATTATTACGAAGTCAACCACCTATTTGATATGAAGACATGTTATTTTGCATGTTGCGGCATTAATCCGGTTGAAGCCTACTGCCTATCATAAATATTAATCCTCATTACAACTGGTATTGAGACATTATCCAAATATATCTTATTTATGCACTTTTGGTTGCGCAATATAAGTGCTGATTGCGCCCCCACAACGCACTAAAATAGGACCCCAATGTCATTTGCGAATTTATGTGGGATTTGACTCATCATCTATTATTGGATATCTTAAACCATTGATGGGTGTACTTACTGCATAATTTACGGATTGCCATTTTGATGAGACATATTTCCCCCATTAGGGGAAAGAAAAAAGATTCATGATGTTAGGCATGATCCTCAATGGAAAGTGACATATTTCTCTCATTTAGATCCACACACATCTTAGAGTGAAAAGAAGTGCGTAGGATAATTCATTTGCAGCAAATTACAGAACAATTGTTAGATGCCTTTACAAATGCGGCAAAAGTAACAAAATCGTATATACCAACTACTAATGTACCCAATCAGGTCATTGTTCTTAAAGAATAATTAATGAAAAATGCAATTGAGAAATTATCTATGGCACGCCAAAAGCATGGCAGACCAATTGGTTTAGAAGATATTATTCCGTGGAAAAGAAAAATGATTAAATAGAGTTCTGCTGCAAATAATGCTAAAAATCTAAAATAACAAAATGTTTCAGAAAATCAAATGGTTTATGACAAAAACCTTGACAATACAAAAATTCATTTTTAAGAATAAAACCTTGAAAAGACACTTGAAACTAGAAATAATGAGATTTTTGTTGACTATACTCAGGATAATATTTTGAAAAGGCATTTGGTTCATAATAAGACCAAACACTCTGAAAGACCTCTAAAAGTGGCACGTGCCTAAGAAATGGCACAAGCTCTTGAAGTGGTTGGAAATTAAAAAAATTATCATCAACGATATGTTTCCGTTTATAGTAGCTACTGACATTCTAAATGATCATGATCTGCAAGCCATAATTAATGTAGACTGAGACATGATTGGCTTAAGTGGAAAGAGGCAATGTAAGTAGAGTTGACTTCTTTAGCTAAACGTGAAGTATTTAGACATATAGTCATAACAATTGAGGTTGTCAAAACCCATTGGGTACAAATGAGAATTTGTATGGAAACGTAATGAAAATGATAGTCATAAGATATAAAGCATGAATTACTACACAAGGCTTCTCACAGAGACTTGGTATTGAATACAACAAGACATATTCTCCTGTTATATATATAATTATGTTTTGATTTTTAATTAGTTTGGCTATATCAGAAAATTTTGATATGCATCTCATGGATGTAGTGACAACTTATCTATATATATGAAAATCCCTTAAGGATTCAAAATGTCAGAGTCGTGTCAATCATCATATTGTATCTTGTATTCAATAAAGCTACAAAGACCTTTGTATGGATTAAAAAAATTTGTACGCATGCCGTATAATTGGCATAATGAGTATTTGATAAAAGAATGATATGTTAATGATTCTATTTGTTAGTGTGTTTTTATAAAGCAATCATAATCTGGTATTCCAATTGTTTCCGTTTATATTGATGATTTGAATTTAATAAGAACTTCTGAAGAGCGCTGAAAGACTACTAATTGTTTGAAAAATAAATTTGAAATAAAAGATTTGGGGAAAACTAGGTATTGTCTTGGGCTACAGACCGAGTACAAACCTAATAGTATCTTTATCTATTAGTCAAATTATACTGAGAAAATTTTGAAACGTTGTGTCAGCATGGATAAATCTTACCCATTGAATATCCCAAAGGTAGTTCGGTCTCTTGATCCTAAAAAGGATCAATTACATCCTAAAGAGGATGATGAATAGATACTCGATCCTAACGTACCTTATTTAAATGCAATTGGTACTCTGATGTATTTAGCACCATGTAATAGACCGGACATAGCATTTTCTGTTAACCTGTTAGTCCGTTTAGCTCCAAGCCAACTAGAAAAAACTAGAATGTTATCAAACACATTTTTGGTTATCTTCAAAGAACAATTAATTTGACTTTATTTTATTCTAATGAACTAACGAAAAATCTAATTCTTATTGGTTATGCTAATGTATGTTACTTATCTAATCCCATAAAACTCATTCACAAATTGGGTATGCTCTTACTTTTTATGGTACAACAATTTCTTAGAAGTCTATGAAATAAACTCTCGCTACAACATCCTCCAACCACTGTGAAATTCCTGAACTTCACAAAGCTAGTCGAGCATGCTGCCATTTGTAATCCATCATATTCAAAGTACATGCATAATATCTTCAAGTTCAGATATCCCAACAGTGATATATGAAGATAATGTTGCATGTATAGCTCAATTCAGAGAGAGATACATTAAAGGGGACAAATCAAAACATATTTCACCAAATTCTTCTACACTTATGAGCTCCAACAGAACAAGAATATTGATATCAAATAGATATGCTCTATGAATAATATGGCTGACATTATTTACAAAAGCTCTACCTACATCTACATTTGAGAAAATTGTATATGTCATCAGCATGTGTCACCTCAATAAACTATCAAATTAATACATGCTGCCATTAAGAAGAATACTAATAAGAGAAAGCACTCAACAAGAGGAACATAATCTTACAAGAGAAAAATCACAGTGATATTCGATGCATATATATTCTACTCTTTTTTCCTTTTGACTAAATTTTTCCATTGGATTTTACTGGCAATGGTTTGTAATGAGGTAGTATTAAGCACGTCCAATACTATTACACCTGAAGAAATATAAATGATGGGTCCAAGGAGAAGTTTTGTGAATTATATATGTCCCCACATTACCTAGACCATCATTGCACCTAATCCAACATTCCAATGTGGATTGACAGTGAATTCCATAGGCGAAGGTGGAAGCGAGCAAATGCATGCGTTTTGGAAAATATCAAGCTTCAAAATATGGAAAGTCATGACTTCTCTAAAAATTTATTTCCTCTGATTATCCTCTCTCACTCTCACTAAGCTTTTATTATACTTTTCGATTTCCTCCATTATTTGTTTGCAATACTTTCACGACAAATATATAATTTTATAACATCTACTATAAATTTATTGTAAAAGTGTCCGGCAGTAGCCTGATTCTCTTTTTTTTCCCAACAACCTTCTTAAGGGAAGGCACACAGAGGCAGCAGCTCTTGAGGAGTTTCTACTTTCAATGTACACTAAAAACTTCTCTTTTGAAAGATTTTTGTGGACAGATGCAATAAACGGATCTGAAAATAAGTAAAATAAAAGAGAACGCTTTACCATCATTTTTTTTAAAAAAAAAAATTAGAATGCTTTACCATTTGATCATACATATATCTACGCCATTTCTTTATCATTTTAATCCCAATTCCGCCCCTCTGCCTTAATCATTTTTGCATTATCTTTCCCCTATTAGTTTATAAAATGACCATTTTCAATAGAGTTTCATTATAAATACAAGTAAATTATTTTAAAAATTTTTATTAGTGTATTTATGTAATATATTAAATAATTTTACTGTTAAATTTTTTGAATTATATTTATGATAAACATTAAAAAGTTAATAGTAAAGGATAATATTGTCCAAATAAAAAATAAAGAGTTTCTTTTCTTTCTATAATTCTATAATAAACCATTATGGAAAAATATTTCACTCTACTGTCTTCTTCTTTTCTCTCTTTTCTTCTACTATCCTCTCCTCTCATTTCCTTACTTTTCTTCATAGCAAACACCACCTTCCTTTCAGCAGCAATTATCTACCAATTTGGCGTTTCCTCCGTTGCAGTTGAAGCAATTGCAATGAACATAAAGTTTTACTCAAGGGAAGAGTTCTCAAAAGGCACTAAAAAAACATATCAAGCCCCAGTGCTCGTCATTAGGAGCAATGAAAAGAAAAAATAAGTAAAGATGAGAAACATAAACGAGACAAAAAATAGGAGGCACCGAACTCAAAGATCTATCAAATCCTCCTTTCCAGGCTTGCGCATCATCAAGAGAGTAGTTTTCGTATCCTTTGACATCCTCCTCGAGGTGGAAAAACGTAAGTTTAATAATAAACTCAGCTTATTTTAATCTGTTCAGCGCATGTACTTCAAAATCAAATTGAAATCAATGGCAATAGAAATACATATTCTGTTAATTCCGCGTACTTTTACTAATAAAATTTCCCCTTTGTGCTACTATCCATCTCTCGTCGCATTCGTGTGTCAGCATGCGACAAAATGTTCAGCTACCCAACCTATTACTACCACCTTTTCCCGATATTAATTGACACTCAAAGAGATGAAAATGATAGAGGGGCACAAAAACTTTGATATTTTTTATTCTTTTCACAAAAGGAAAATGGTGCACAGCAATATATATACAAAAGATCACTTGGTAATGACGGCAAAGTTACATAGACCTGCACAAAACATTTCTTTAATTCAACCAATAGAAGTTTATAGCTTCAAGGAAGAATACGAAGGGCGGGTGGGTTTCTACACCAAAACCATTAAAATTTGAGGGCATTATTCTCATCTAGGTTTTATCTGATAGACTCTGTTATACCAAATTGAATGAAGGGTCATGTGGAAGAGATCATACTTCTCAGGCTTAGCATGCCAGAGGAAATGCCGCTGTAATTTCCTGACCGCAAGCTGCATCTCAAAATACTTCTTTTCCGGTATTGAAAGCAGTATGTCTTTCAAGTTTGGGATGTCTTTCTCTGCAATTATTACTGAGAATGCTTCCCAATTCAACACCTCATAAAATGGTGGCACAAAATTGTCAGATATTATTACAGGCACACATTCATAAAAGATGGATTCGACCACCCGTGGGCTGTTGACCTCATAGCCCTTGGGGCAAATACAGTATTTGCTGCTCTTCATGTGTTGGATGTAATTCATTTTGCTTGCAACTCCAGGAGGCATTGGACCAAAGATCTTCATATCAGGGTCTTTGTCTTTCCAGTACTTCAGCAAGATTGGACGTAAATACCCATGCAAATTACCAGCATAGAAGGCAAGAATGTGCCTCTGAGAAGGTAGTTTACCCCCAAGATCTCTGAGAGGATTTCTTGCAGAACGGACATATGTCTCTGGAAGAGACACATCCCTCCCCAATTTGAAGCCTGCAGTAACATCTGCATTGCAGAGGGCTTTGATGCAATGTTCCATGTGGTGCCTCGTCTCATATGGAGCCTATAAGACATCCAATGAATTAATGTTATACATAAATGTCTAACTAAAAATGCAGGGAAATTTCACAGTGATCCAGCAACTTTTGTAGATACAATGGAGTTAGGACATGTAGACAATACAACATAATGCTTTACTCTTTTGAAAGAACAGAACCCAAAGGACCAGACTACTACTCCTCCCCCACATTTTCTCTGAATTAGCTTGAGAAATCTCAAACCACCACATGGGATTGGCATGGTCAATGAGTTAGGAATAAGATAAAATGGCCAGTTTTGATCATAAACTTACTGCTATTTCTAGAATCACATTTGATTTTTATGGCATAATATTAGCCTCATTAGATTCTTAGCATGGAAAGAAAGGCATGAATGCATACCCAATCATGGCAGGCAACAAGAAAGTGATCTGCTCCACCGGTTCTATTCCAGTAATGATATTTTGCTGCAATACTTTCAGCATATTCCTTCAAGTATTGTCGTAAGTTGGTCCGGTTGTGAGAGTTCCGTACATAAAGTGCATACTCTAGCATCCGTGAACTAAATGGCATATAAAACAGGTGAGCCTTTCGAGGGTCCTTCACCGCAAAATGTTTATTTCCCTCCATCAGTTTCATAAACCATCCCTCAGAAGCATATAAACCTTTGAGTATTGGCTGATGAAAGATGGGTTTCTTTCCATCCCTGTAGACATAGACTTTGAGTGTGCGATCCATCAGTTTATAACTCCTGAAAATGCAACCAAGTAGAAGTTTAAAACCAAAATACATACTTTAAAAGATTAATAGATCTGTGAT
Organism: Citrus glauca; assembly: GCA_029633175.1. Taxonomy (NCBI): domain Eukaryota; kingdom Viridiplantae; phylum Streptophyta; class Magnoliopsida; order Sapindales; family Rutaceae; genus Citrus; species Citrus glauca. The sequence continues at coordinate 10,174,247 of JAQOOD010000001.1, forward strand.
TCAACAACAATGCTCATTCACCCATGAGGATACTGCAGATATTATGACTGAGAGCAAACTGATGAAAAGGCGGACAAAAAGAGAAAAGTAAAGTCTCATAAACCACATTCCCTTAATTTCTTCTGGTGACCAGAAATCCACCAAGGAAAGAGGCAAATAAGGTTTTCATGTAAGATCAAAGATAATTCTGTCAGCTTACCTTTTAAACATGGAAACATTACGAAATAGTGGGGCATGAAGTTCTTGGTCGGTCACTGAAACTGAAGCCTTCTCAATCTCTGTCTTGGCAGCCAAAACTTCCTTGTCACGTACAGAAGACCATCGTGGCCTCTACAATCAAATACAAAAATGGTTAAATTCTCAGCATTACTAAAGCATAGACTTAAGTATTCAGAGAAAACTATACCATTGCACGTGAAGACCGACGGTGCCTCACTAGTATATCATTCATCTCAAATATTGATGTTACTGTTTTTGGTGGCATATTACACCTCATTTTTTTCTTCCCAGGACTGCCAATCAGTGCAGAAATATTCACTGAAGTTGCGATATCACTTTTTGGGACAGCAGAACTAGCAGCGGAGCTTGCATTTGACACCTCAGTTTTCAAATGGGTTATATTTGTCAAGGGAGATACTATGGATAAAGTTTTCTCGCCTCCAATATTTGCAATTGACTGACTTGTATGTTGCTCTGGCACGCCATCTGACACAATTTCCAAGTTTGGCTGCACAATCTGCTTTAGCAGGAGACTTTGTTTAGCTTCACCGGCGGATTCCACCGTGGCACTATTTTCACCAATTCTCTCAATTTCAAGTTCAGACAAATCATTTAGCTCTTTGACATTTTCAGCTACAGAATCATCATCTACTTCTCTATCTGTGACAAGTTCAATTGGATTATCCTGGCCTTTCCCCTCAGACACAATCCCATTGTTTGTATCTCCATCTACTTCCCTTAGCCCACTATTATCCCCAGTGTCACTACCAAACTTAGAATCTTCATCATCTTCCACAGACCCTTTAAACACAGAATCACTCATCAAGTCTGAAGCATTAACCGTAAGAGGGTTGCGTACCATCACAGACTTTGAAAAAGATTTCAAAGCCGGCAGGCCACTTTCATCGTGTACTCCAACCTCACTGTCAGGCATCAAAGACCGAAGGGCTTTCCCATATGGTAGCAAAAGGGATTGGAATAACAGATGAGTAACAGCCACCACCAGCACCACAAAAAGCCATCTCCGAGTTTGAACACGAAATACTTTCAGAAATTGATTCGCAGACTCCATAACAAGATACTCACTCAACTCATCACAGAAGCATATATTAAACTATCCTTTAATCCTGCATTATCACCCAGAACAATCAAATTTAACCCAATTAAAAAAAAAGGAAAGAAAATCATAATCGAAGAAGTTGAAAACTAAAATTACACATAAACAATCAAATTTTAACAAAATTAAATTTGCTTCCTTTTACTGAGTTATGGTATGACCTCATGTGGCTTTTCAAAAGATCAAAACAGAGAGACAGAAGAATTTCTAGTAATCTTCTAGGAATATTGGGTTTTTTAATGCTTAATTAACTCAGCTAACATTAAAATTTTCAAATTCCATCAACAATTAACAATTATAGAAATACCCAACTGCACATGTAATCGTAATAATAAAAATACGGTTATAGCTGAAATGCAAACAATTATTAAAAGCTTTTTTTTTTTTTTTTTGCAAGTGAAATGCAAACAATTATTAAGCCCTTTATATACAATTACTTTGTTATCAAAAGATCAAAGATCATTGGCACGCCATTTGTTATCAAAAGATCAAAGATCAAAAGCTTGTTATCAATAGAAATGCAAACAATTATCAAAAGATCAAAAGCTTTTTTTTTTTGCAAACAATTATTAAGCCCTTTATATACAATTACTAATTCATGCATCATCATTAGCAATGTGAAATGCAAGTGAAGAAAAACGTAGCTCAACTGAGTGAAGTAGCTAGTAAGAAATTGACGTGTACTAGTTCCCGAACTTTTTTTCTCAGTAGCCAAACAAAAGTGCAAAAACAAAATCAAACAAAAAATTCTGTGAACATGACAAAGAAACCCTAACCTCTCAGACTCAATAAAGTTGTCGGCATAGGAAGGTGTCTGAGCTTTTTGCTAATCAGCCGGTAAAAAACTGAGCAAAACCAAAGTCTGCTGCATAAGCAAATGACTAATTAATTCAAAATTGCTGGTCCCTTGTCATATTCTTGATTAATTATTATTATTATTATTATTGTCTTTTAATATGAAATTCTTGATTATTAAAATACGTAATTCAAGTTCTAAAACTGTTTCCAGCCCCATTATTGATGGGAAAAGCGCCAAAAATAAT